>JAQBSW010003577.1:0-80943 GCA_029291075.1 Eudiplozoon nipponicum
CGGAGAAGCACAAAATTATGGTATTACCTGATTCTAAATTGAGCAGGAAAATTAGAATAATAGCAGCTAAATACAATATTAAAACAGTTTTAAGACAATCGCTTACTATAGGCAATAAACTACCTAACCAAAAAGAAAGAGTAGAACCCCTCGAGACATCAGGAGTATATGCGATACCTTGCAAAGAATGTAATCTCAGGTATATAGGCGAAACCATGCGACCTATAAAGGTTCGTAGAGGTGAACATAAGACAGCCTGCAAATATGGACACATTCAAAGATCAGACCTAGCTAGGCATTCGAAGGAAACGGGTCATGAAATAGACTGGGAAGGATGTAAACGCATCGCGTTATGCAACCGCAACAGATTAACTAGACTAATTAGAGAGTCAATTGAAATAAAATCAGGAAAAGGTGTAATGAATGTAACATCGGTAGAAAAATCATTGGGCCCAATATTTAATGAAGCATTTTCTATGGTCAGAAAACGTGAGGCCGCGGAACATGAATTAAGTGGGAACCTAAGTAAAAAACCTCGCTTATAGAAAACTGGTTGCGAAGGATCTGTACCAATATCAATTTCCTATGTACTTATTTTTCTCAATAAAAATGTTCCAAAAGACGGTATACCGATTTAGCAAGGGTTAGTAGATAGAACATTAGATAAGACACATTTGACTTACATTGTCGCTTATATTTTCTATATTTATGTAAGGTAGGAATATCTTAATAAATGTATAATACGTTAGTCATAGAGAAGATATTCATGGTTAATAGCTACCATGTATCCTTTTAAGAGGAAACCAAAATGTGATAGATAGACGGATATATAGATAGGCCTATGGGTAGATTGATAGGTTTATTCTATACACATATATATATATATATATATATATATATATATATGACTCACACTGTTGCTTATATTTATATATATATGTTTTTATACATATTTATATGTATTTTATATATTTATATAAGGTGTGAATAAATAAATATACAATTTGATTAATTGGTAAATAAAAAAGCAGTAAAAAAAAAGAATAAAATAATAATTTGAAATATGCAAACGTATATATATATATATATATATATATATATATTATATATATATATATGTAGGATTAGGGATGTTGGTCTCATACTGTTGCTTATATTCATATATATGTTTTTATACATATTGACATGTATTTTATATATTGATATAAGGTGTGACTAACGTAATAAATAAATATATAATAAGAATAGAAATTATTCATATTTAATAATTATCAATGGTCCTTTTTTCTCTCTCTCTCTCTATTTATATATATATATATATATATATATATATATATATATAAAGGTTTTACGATATTATATTTAGATATATATGTATATAGATATAATGAATTATTTTAGTCATATGAGCAAATATTCTTATGCAATTAGTTCCAATAGTTGATTAACTTCGCAATGTGCTTACGATTAGCTTTTTGAAAAACGTTAGTTGTCCAGGCTATCTCTATCTTTCTCTCTTTAATCGTTCACCTAAGCGTCGATATAACATTCACTCTCCATCCATCTACGTTACTTGCTGCTCCATATTTGAACTAATTTGTTGCTATGTGCGCAATACCTCACACACCATTGTATACATTAGAGTTCCCGGCTTTAAATAAAATACAGTATATGCTAGTCAAGGTTTTAGTTAGGATAACTAAAAGCAAACTCTATGGATTGAAAAACATGCTTATCCATGATGTCTATATTTTTTAATTGCTGTTTCGGACGCGTAGAATGATCAACAAATTTATTTAATTTAATATTGCGGTAATCCTCGAATTCCCCGGTTTACCTAAACGCATCCTGTTTGCAATAGGCTATAGAGAGATATGTTAATAAAACTATTTAGAGCAGACGGAATACCGAGCCTACATTAATGAATAGTATCTCAACCAAATACACATTTTTACTCATATCCCGTATAATTTTATTTTTACGTTTAAATATCTGTTTTCTAACCATATACATATCTAAGTATATTATATATATATATATATATATATATATATATATATCATATTAGCAATATTTATTGTTATATTAATTTTTTATATTTATACCCACATCTTATATAAATATTAATTTATATATAAACTTTAACACGCTATATCTTACGCATATAAAGATAAGCATATGAGCTACCATATGGGTTCTTCCCACATCTTTTATAATAATAATAATAATAATAATAAATAAATAAATAAATTTGTTACTACGTGCGCAATACCTCATACACCATTATATACGTTAGAGTTCTCGGCTTTAAATGAAATGCAGTATTTGACAGTCAAGGTTTTTGTTTTATTAGTTTTGAATTTTGATTGAAGAGTTGATAGAACGAGTGGCGCGGTTGTGGCTTGGATGAGCAAAATTGGACAGTGATAGGCAAGTTATGATCTTATGAATAAAAGAAATGACTTGAAGGTGACGGGTAAACCAAAGCGGTAGAAGTTTTGCCAGGAGTAGGAGTTACCGATAATTTTAGCTATGGGGGAAGACTCGCTGTAGCAAATCTGTTCGATGCAGGCATGAGGAGACGAGAGTGAGAGGACAGTAGAATTCAAGCGAAGGGGAAATGATGGATAGGATATAGACCTTGATAAGCGGAGTTGGAGAATGGGGCATAGTCTGAAGCAGACTCAGACGGGCCCATTTGAAGAGTTTGGAAGTAGTGCGTGTAAAGTGTAGGGAGAAGTCTAGAGATTTTGAAAAATAAATACTAAGTTGTTTGGCCGAGTCTATTATTTCAATATCAAGGGGATAATTTGCATCCGGGAGAGTGCAGAATGGGTGGGAGAAGTGTTACATCAAACGAGTCTTGGCGGAGTTTAGTTTGAGACCGATATTGCTGGGCTTCGAATGGAGCGAGGATAAAAGCTCCGATATAAGGGAAAAGGAAGGGTTGGATGCTGTGGGGTTACAGAATACTATGACCATGTCATCCGCATATTTAAACAGCTTGAATAGGTTTTCTTCAACCTGTACCTGCGCGAGTGTAAGGTTGAAAAGAACGGAGCCCTGGGGAACTCCAGACCGGATAAGGGCTAGCCTCGAGTGACCATTTCCGACTTTTACAGTCGCGCATCGGTTTCGGAGATAGTAACTTATAAGATCGATTGCTGAAATTGACAAAAAAACAAAAGCCTTGGATATATCAAAGAAGAGAAGATTCCATTCATGGCCTTCGGAGAAGGAGGAATAACAGTGATTGACACTAAGTTGGTGGAAGAGGAGCGACCATTCATAAAGCCACGTTGATCATCGAGGAGATAGAAGTTGTCCTGAGACTTAATGAAGTGGTAGATTAGGTTGTATAAGATCCTGTCGAAGATTTTAGTGAAAGTAATGGTGCGGAGATATTTGAATGAGGAGATCGACGAAGCGTCATTTTTGGGATAGGAGAGATTGTCAAATTAAGCCATTCCGGGGAAGATAGGTAGTTTCGAGGCATCGGTTGATAATATCAGCAACCAGAGAGAAGAGATTCCAGCCAAGAAGTGCAATCATGCTGACCGAGACACAGTATTGATCGAATTGTTGTTTAGATTTGATGCCTTTAATAGTTTGAGCGACGGAGGCCGGTGAGACGTTGAACCAGCGTAGGTTCTCAGTGTCTCCGTTGTCTAACATCTCAGCAGGCGGAGTAGGAGTGGAAAATAAGTCGAGGAGATAAGTTAAATAGTCGTCGGCGAATCAGGAGTCGTCCGACCGAGAGAGGTTAATATATGAGGTTTTGGACTTTTGCAGCAATTGGTGTTTGATGACAGCGAACTTTATCCGGGAGTTACGAGCCGAGCCCATGTGTTTCGATGTGGAGCGCTTGTTTGTTGATAACCTGTTTAATGTGCCCATCGATACGTCTCATTGCGAGGGCGCGAGCAAGTGATGATGTGGGTAGTCGAAAGTTGTGTGCGAATTTGTCGCGTGCCTTAAACAAGGTGTTCAACTTGTTCGTCGCTTGTGTGTTGAATAGAGGTGGCAGAATTAAAGTGGGAAGATAAGATGTTATGGACTTCGGAAAAGCATGAAGAGAGGTTATTTGGGAGAAAGAGGTCCCTCCAGTTAACGGTGTCACAGCGACAGCGAAATTCTTCCCAGTTGGTGAATCGCCTGAATGATTGAGTGTCTGCTCTAGGGATAAAGGATAAGAGAGGAACGAGGAAGGATATCTGACAGTGATCGAGATTAGGGTAGGTCTCCCGAGATTGAACATCGGTCATTTCTTTGTTGGAGAGGACTGTTGGTTGTTCCCTCGGGTAGGGAAGTGCACAAATTGATTTAGTAGGTTATCGGCGAAGAGTCGAAGCAGTGGGTGACTTTCATATGTTAGATTTTTTCAGTTTACCATGGGGAGGTTAAGGTCACCCACAACCATGTACCGATCAGTGCTGAGAGAAAAAAGTGAATAAAAGTTAAGCCCCGCGAGTGTCGTCGAGGATTCGGAGGTTGGGGAGTCTGTAGACAACACAGGTAGATATACTTTGGTTATGGATCAGTAGCTGAAACGAGAAAAATTCCAATCCTAGAGAGTTCCATTTCGACAAACTTTTGGGAATGAGAGAGTATCGGACATAGACAGCCAGCCCGCCCCCACGACCGAAAGTTCTGTCACCACGAAGGCAAGTGTAACCATGGATGAGGAAAAGGTCATCACAGTGGATGGATGGGGACAGCCATGTTTCAACAAGAAAGCATGTCTAGCTCGTTAGAGGATAGAAATGCTCGCAGTTGATTGATTTTGGCGTAAGTGATCTGCAATTGATGAGAATTGCTGAGAGTGCTCTGTGGGAAGGATGTTTAGGCAGAGGAGAAGTGTTCGGGGGCTTTCCGCTGGCGGGCGGAGCGAGATCAAGGGCTAATAAGGATCACTGACCGCTCGTTGACGAGAATGGAGTGGTCAGTGTTGATCTGGATCTCCTTTGTCCCACTTTGTCGGGTGGGTGAGGCAGTTGGAGGATTTAAAACCAAGATTTGAAAGCAAATATCTCTATATCCATCATATATATATATATCCAACGAAGCTCAATTTCGACAAATATAATTTTACTAAGGTCATATATACGAATTGTGGTTTTAGACAATCATTCTCATAACTGTGATTTTAGAAACAATCTCTGTTAGTTTCAAGCAGTTTTAATTGAGATTTCTTGAACTGAAAATGTTTTTGCATTTAATAGTGGTTTGTTTAATAATAATACACACCCTAACGCAATGCGCCGAATAAATGCGGTGGATTTATGTGACTTAACGCTAAAAGCCAGGATTTATATATTTTATTTTTGACAACAACACTGCTATGAATTCTGGATTTATATTTTATTTTATTTTTCAATCATTCACAAAAAGTATAAGGTATTCAATCTAGACACTCTGGATTTATAAATTTTGTGCAATTTTCTCTTTCAGGCGATTATGTCAATTTTGCTGATACATTCTGCATTTATTTATTGTGATTATTGTGACTACTTTTATACCGAGATAGTAACTTGTGTTGACAATATATTATTTTGTTGCCGTCTAGAGCACGGTCAATTTTGACTAACAGTGAATTTTAATTTACTTTGCAACATTGTGTACAATATACGTATGATGATTCGACTTAGCCTTCTCACATCACCCATTGGAAAAAGGTCGGGGACTAATCATAAGCACGGCCCTCAACATCAGCTACCAGGCATATGTAGGAATGGTATAGCATCGCTAAATAAACAGCTACCCCGCAAAACCTCTTACAATAACCACAAAACCTCCTACATAAATGGTGCCCGTTTCGTCGAGCTCACAGCCAATAAATAATTAATCAGCAACTCTAGTCAATGAGAATATCAAGCAGGCGCTAGTCCTCCCGCTAGCCCAAGCACTTCGGATGAATGCCACGGAAGAGTGAATCCGGTAAAGCTGGGAAAACACACAAGAAAACAAATCCTGAGCCACAAATCACAGCGAGCCACTCTCTCGAGATCACAATTCTCGAAGACAGCCACACGATGACGGGTGAGGACGATGTAACACTGCCATCTATACTCGACAGCGCGCACACACAAGATGACGTCCAGTTCAGGAAATGCAGGAAGCCCGGTGGCGAGCCCAGCCACATGGACCCAGTACAAGATATGCCAATTCGATCCAGACTACCTTGACGAGTGGATCGACGATGTTAATTTATTGGCCAAGGTGTCAAATATAACAGAGGGGGATTCCATCGTTTTATGGGCTTGGGAGATAATCCCAATTTCTTTCAGACGCATACTCAAAGGACACATGTTCGCAGCCATGGCAGAGCCTGCAGCACGCCATCATGCAGCACCTGGCAACAGATCGGGAAGGAAGGCTCACAGAATTTATGAGTCATATGTTCCAAGGTAGCCGCTCGCCTTCCGAGCTATTTAGGGAGAAATGGTGTGGAAAGCGACTGAATTCAAGCTACATAATTAAATCTAGATGCGATTATTTATTCAAAAGCTTCTTTAGGCACTGCAAGTCAAGGTCAAATCCCAGCGCGAATTTATTGGTGTGCAAGACGATGTACTGTCCGTACGTCTATATCAGTGGTGGAAGAAACACCACTTCAGCTCACCTGCTTCAGACACAGTTTACACCGCACCACGCCTGTCCGAGTCTCAGTCTCCAGCATCACAGGCCCAAACTAATGTCATCAATGAATGCCTTATTAGCCTGATCGAGAGCCTCACACTCTGGCCAGATTCGGCCTCGGTCAATGTCAGCGTGTCAGAATCATCAAATATATGTCCATTTCACGCGCTATTGCCTGAGAAATGGCTGCTGATACCCCCGCACAGACGCGACGTGTGGATGGGCGCAGTCACCTTCGAGAACTCAGGATGATTCGCCTATTGAATGTTAGAAAAACTACTGGGGCCGACCAGCTTCGCGGCAGTAGAGGCAGAACACCCTAATATTGTTGGCCGCCCGACGTCTTCTGGCTCGAAATATGTCGCTGTTACGGTAGAGCTCAATCAAACTATTGCCCAAAGACCTGCAACCAGCCTCATCGTCATTTGCCATTATCAACATCTTTTCTCATTCGCGACCCAAAATCTAGCTAATTATTCCTCATAGATACTGGTTAACAGTTAGCTTTCTCCTCACAGTAACTTTGAACCCACCCACCTAGTCAAAACAAGCATATTTACCTGTGTATATGGCTCCAGTATAGCGACGCTTAGGATATGAGTACACAAAATCTCGTTTACCAATTGAAAGCGTTCTTTTATTTATCCTTTTATCGTTGCAAATGCGACTTGGTCGAAAAATTCGACTTCACTTTACGTCCAAAAATAGAAGAGATACGCACTGCTGAATATCAATTACTATAATCACACGACTCGCGCCAAAGCAGTCACATCTATTCAGCTAATTCCTCCAGTTCCTCATGTACCACCACTAGTCGATGTTCTGAAGCGAAATGATGAGATTTTCAGACCTATAAATTTATCGAAGCCACTTCCTCATCCTCCCAGAGCACGTCCATTGGCACAACACAACCATACGTCCACCGAGTAAGAATTCGCCATGCTACGTCAACAAGGCATCCTACGATCCAGCTCACCCTTTGCATCGCCTGTGGTAATGGTACTAAAAAGTGAACATGGAAAATTCAGAGTGTGCGGGGATAAATTTATTCTCAATTATTGCAGACAGTCTGATTCGTACAGCCTGCCAAATCCAGCTGAACCAATTAGATCTGCCATCGGTCATGCTGTGTACTCAAAACACGACATAATGAAAGCTTACTATGAAGTACCCATGGACAAAGACTCCATTTCGTATACTTCAATCAGATTCACAGGAGGTTGCACATACGAATATCATTATATGTCTTTGGGTCTCAAGAACGCATCTGAAACATTTCAACGCGTTATGGACGAAATACTAGTCGTTCTACCATTTTTAATTCCCCACTTAGACGATATTCTGGTATTGTCCAATTCAATGTCCGAACGTATGCAGCATATTGAAATTCTATGAGAAACTATGGCCTCCGGCTTCATGGCAACAAATGTGTCTTTACACAAACATACATTGAATTCCTCGGTCAAGAACTTTCCGAGAAACGCATGACACCTCTACCTAC
The DNA here is from genome assembly GCA_029291075.1 of Eudiplozoon nipponicum. NCBI lineage: Eukaryota > Metazoa > Platyhelminthes > Monogenea > Mazocraeidea > Diplozoidae > Eudiplozoon > Eudiplozoon nipponicum. Next base: position 8,141 of record JAQBSW010003577.1, read on the forward strand.
TAAGGTTCGTGCCTTTCAAGATCTATAGCTTTCAACAAACGTTCGAGCGTTACGACGATTCGTAGGCAAGATGAACTACTATTATCGATTCGAAACTTGCCTTGGTAAGATTTTGTCACTTCATCACAAATATCTCGTGCCAAAAAGCCGTTTTGTCAAGAAATCACAACTGATTCAGAAAAACGATGACGAAATGCAGGTTTACGAGGATAACAAAAGGGCCTTCTGCAAAACGACCATGCTCCATTCACTTGATTTGTCTCAATCTTTTGAATTGATCACAGAGGCATCCGACGTTGCCACAGGCGCAGTATTTCAACAGTACATCAATGGAATACATCGACCTATTGCGTTCCTCTCGCAAAATCTAGAACCTTGCAAGATGCGATATGATACATTAGGTAAAGAGTTACTCGCACATCCAAATTACCCGCTGTACAAACGATGTTGAAATATCAGGCGGCGAGAGACAACTTCATCTCCAGACAGTTTTGCTGACCACGGGCTAACATATAACAGCTCAACAACAACACAGCCAAATGACATCGTCACGCGGCTGCTATAAATAAAGTAATCTTAGTCAGTATCAGCAGAGCTAACATCAGTGTTTACTCGTTATGGCAGAGCAATAACATCTCCCGTGTGGTTAGCACCCTTTACCGTGTACTAATTTTCATTGTTGGCGGTTGTATGTAACGCGCGGCTCCGCGTTACAACCCAAAGAATCTCAATTTCGACGGATCCGGTTTACCTTAGGGTCACATATGCCAATTCAGGTTTTAGACAATATTTCTCCTAATTGTAATTTTATAACCAATCTCTGTTAGTTTCAAGCAGTTTTAATTGAGATTTCTTGATTTGCAATTTTACTGTAATTAATAGGGATTTGTTTAATAATATTACACATCCGCGCAAAATACGCCGGTAACTTGCAGTGGATTAATGTGTTTTAACTATCAAAGCCAGGATTTATATTTTGTGTGTTTTTAATCGTTTATCCGTGAAAAGTAATTACACTGCTAAGACATTCTGGATTTATTTATCGTGATTTTATGGCTCTTTGCTTTTGTGCCTAGATATTAACTTGTGCTAACAATATTTTATTTTGTTGTCGTCTAGAGCACGGTCAATTTTAAATTCCCTTGCAACATTGTTCGTTATACACGTATGATAATTCGACTTAGTCTTCTCCCATCATGACACTGGGAAAGGAATTGAGACTGATTATAAGCACGGCCCACGATACCCATGTCTTTCGACATCAATTGCCAGGCATATGTAGGAACATCATAGCATCGCTAAATAAACAGCTATCCCACACATTTTCTGACATAAATCGTAACACATCCTACATAAATGGTGCCCCGTCTCGTCGAGCTCACAGTCAATAATTAATCAGCAACTTTAGTCACTGAGAATATCAAGCAGGCGGTTCTCCTCCAGCTAGCCTAAGCACATCGGATGGGTGCTACGGACGGTAAAGCGGCGAAGACACACAACAAAGCCAATACTGAGCTACAAAACAAAGCGAGTCACTCTCTCGAGATCACAATTATCGAAAACAGACACACGGTGACGGATGACGACGATGTAACACTGCCATCTGTACTTGACAGCGCACATACACACACAAGATGACGCCCAACTCAGGAAATGCAGGAAGTCCGGTGCCAAGCTCAGCAACAAACCGCACCACAACATGGATCCAGTACAAGGTATGCCAGTTCGATCAAGACTATCTTGACGAGAGGAGGAACGATGTTACTTTATTGGCCAAGGTGTCCAATATAACAGAAGGGAGTCACATATTTTTGAATGCTTGGGAGACAATCTCAATGTCTTTCATACGCGAACTCAAAGACATCGTGCATCAATACTCTGAGGGCACATGTTCGCAGCCATGGCAGAGCTTGCAACGCGCCGTCAAGCAGCGCCAGACACCAGATCGGGAAGACAGGCTTACAGAATTGATGAGCCATATGTACCTAGGTAGCCGCACGCCTTTCGAGCTATTTAGGGAGATTGAGCTAAAAGCCTCTGAATTCAATCTACCCAGTGAAATCTTGATGCGATTATTCATTCAGAAGCTTCCGCCAGCACTGCAAGAAATGGTTACCTTACTGTTGAAGTGCAAAACGACGTACTCCCGGCACATCTAGACAAGTGGTGGAAGAAACACCACTGCAGCTCACCTGCCTCAGAGCCAGGTTGCATCGCATCACGCCAGTCTGAGCTTTAATCTCCCGCATCGTCAGCCTAAACTAATGTCATCAATGAACGCCTCATAAGCCTGTTCGGAGCCTCACCGTCAGGTCAGATTCGGCCTCGGTCAATGCCGTCGACTACAGACGCGACCAGAGCAGGCGTTACAAGCGTCGACCACCATCCCGAAACAGCAGCAAAAGATCGACGGCCAGGGGCCCTGCCACAGTTCCCGAACTTCCGGCGGAGTGGTGTTCGAATCATCGCAGATATGGCCACTCCACGCGCTATTGCCTGAGAAATGGCTGCTGATTCCCGCGCACAGACGCGATGTTCAGATGGACACGGTCACCTTCGAAAACTCAGGATGATTTGCCCATGGAGGTTTCGGAAAACTTCCGGGTTCAGCCTGCTCCGCGACAGTAGAGGATGAGCACTCCAAAATTTTTGGCCGCCCGACGTCTTCTGGCTCGAAGCACGTTGCTTTTGCGGTAGGGCACAATCAAACTATTGTCTTTACAGCGACGGATCTAGTCAAGTCATGTTTCGAACGCCAAAATGCCTGCAACCAGTCTCGAAGTCATTTGCCCGTATCAACACCTTTTCTCATCCATGACTCAAGCTCTGGCGAATTATTCCTCATAGACACTGGTTTAAACAGCTTACTCTGGCACAATCACTTTGAACCCATCCACCTAGTCCACACCAGCAACCTTACCTGCGCCAATGGTTCAAGTATAGCGACGTTTGGGGTACAAGTACACAAAATCTCGTTCTCCAACTCAAAACGATGTTTCAAGTATCCTTTCATCATTGCCAACACGACAAGAAACATCATTGGACGTGACTTCCTCGAACACTTCGACCTCACTATACGTCCAAAAACACGAGAGATACGCACTGCTGACGATCAATTACTATCATCAGCGCTCAAACACACGACTCGCGCCAAAGCAGTCTCATCCATTCAGCTAATTCCTCCAGTTCCTCATGTACCACAACTGGACGATGTTCTAAAGCGACATAAAGAGATTTTCAAACCTATCTCTTTTATGCCCGATCTCAAGAGGAAGCGTGCCATCACAGCTCATCGCATCATCTTATCGAAGCCACTTCCTCATCCTCCCAGAGCACGACCATTGGCACCACACAAGCATAAGGCCGCCGAGCAAGAATTCGCCATGCTACGTCAACAAGGCATCTGTGCACGATCCAGCTCATCATTTAGGTCGCCTGTGGTAGTGGTACCAAAGAGTGAACCCGGAACATTCAGAATGTGCGGGGATTATCGTATTCTCAATTCTTGCACACAGTCTGATTCGTACATCCTGCCAAATCCAGCTGACCTACTCAGATCTGCTATCGGTCATGCTGTGTACTCAAAACTCGACCTAGTTAAAGCCTACTATCAAGTACACATGGACAAAGACTCCGTTTCCTATACTGCACTCAGATTCACCGGAGGTGGCACACACGAATATCATTATATGCCTTTCGGTCTCAAGAACGCATCTCAAACATTTCAACGCGTTATGGACGAAATACTAGATAGTCTACCATTTGTAATTCCCTACTTAGACGACATTCTGGTATTCTCCAACTCAATGTCCGAACATATACAGCATATTGACATTCTACTCGCACGTCTAGCAGACTATGGCCCCCGGCTTCATGGCAGCAAATGTGTCTTTGCACAAACATCAATTGAATTCCTCTGTCATCAAATTTCCGAGAAAGGCATGACACCTCTACCTGCTAAGGTTCGTGCCATTCAAGATCTACAGCCTCCAACCACCGTTCGAGCGTTACGACGGTTCTTAGGCAAGATGAACTACTATTCTCGATTCGTACCTTGCCTTGCCAAGATTCTGGCACCTCTTCACAAATACCTCGTGCCAGAAAGCCGTTTAGTCAAGAAATCACAACTGATTCAGCTCAACGACGACGAAATGCAGGCTCACGAGGATGCCAAAAGGGCTTTATGCAAAGCGACCATGCTTCATTTACCTGATTGGTCTCAACCTTTTGAATTTATCACAGACGCATCCGATGTTGCCACAGGCGCAGTACTTCAACAGTACATCAATGGCGTACATCGACCTATCGCGTTCTTCTTGCAATAACTACAACCTCGCGAGACGCGATTAGATACATTAGGTAAAGAATTACTCGCTATCTACCGGTCAATCCTACGCTTTCACACGTATTTGGATGGCCGAAAGTTCAAGATCCACACCGACTACCTTCCTCTATTCCCAATGCTTAGAAGAAAGAAAGAGTATTTATATTCACGATGTGTCAACACGCAACTTACACGAATACACGATTATGTATATGAAGTCACTCACGTCAATGGGTTGCAGACTCCCTGAGCCGTTCCGCAGAACTCTGTGCCTCGATTCTGTGTCATTCATCTATAAGTAATCAGGAATGGCAAGCAGCACATCCAAATGACCCATCACTTCGTACATTTGATTTCAAACGCCTGAAATCACTTGATTATGATGGAACTCTGCTGCAGTGTGAAATAACTGTCGTGGGCCCTCAGCAGTTATACCTGAAAAACTACGTCACAAGATCTTTAGGATTTACCGTTCAATGAGCTATCCAACTGGCGAAGCCTCAGTGTATCCAGAACTTATTTTTGGCCTGGCATGCGGAGAGATGTCAAGAAGTGGTCAAAAAAATGTCTAGAATGTCAGAGATGCAAAGTGACGAGACATATATATATATATATGTTCATTGTACCCTTCCTGTGTGCAAAAACAAACTTTCTTTTTTGCCATTCGGGAAACTGCATCCCCCTTAAATGGGATGTTTAGGTAGACTGTTTTCTTTTCTGGCCCATAATACGTCTGTTTCTGTTTAATTCCCCTTTTAATAATTGATTCAATTAATTGTCTGGGATAGCCATTAGACATTAAATCGTTAATTGCTTTATTATATTCATTTTCTTTAGAATCTTGACTAACCAACCTGTCAATTCTTGAAAAGCAACCACGAACTGTTGATAATTTATATTGAAATGGCACAAAACTGCTGTAATGCAAATACTGTGCAGACCATGTTGGTTTATGGTAAATTGTTCTGTTTAATTTACCATTAGTTTCTTTCTTTAATAGTACATCTAGGAAAGGCAGACAGTCATCTTTCTCGTGCTCTGACGTGAAGCCGATATTCTTATGTGCTTTGTTGAAACTTTGAAGCAATGTTCGTGATTGCGACCTGTTCTTAAGTACAAGAAATATATCATCCACGTACCGTATATATTGAGCACATTTACTTATGTCACTCTTTAATGATGTATTTTCTAGGTGCCCTAGAAAAATCTCAGCCAACACTGGAGATAAGGGGCTTCCCATTGCGACACCATCAGTCTGTTTGTAGATGCTTCCATTAAAACGAAATCGTACGTCTTTCGTGCATAATAAGATAAGCTTGCGTAGAGTGTGACCTGGCACCGGCGATGGTAATATATCGTGTTCTACCGCTTTGACTATAATGTCAATGGTTTCATCAATTGGAACATTTGTAAACAAAGACGTAACATCAAAAGATACCATAATCTTGTTTTTAACATTTATATCTTGAATTTTGTTTACAAACTCAAACGAATCGGCAACCGAATGATTACCTAGTAGTTTACGTAATGGTTCAAGTAAACGAACTAGCCATTTAGCTAGTGCATGAAACGGAGAATTTACCATTGATAAAATTGGCCTCATAGGACAACCTCTTTTGTGTGTTTTTGGTAATCCGTACATTATTGGTGTAGATGATCCAACTGGCTTGAGCTTCTGTGCAGTGGCCTCATCAATAAAACCGGCATCTGTCAAAATCTTAATTTCATTTATTACTTTGCGCTCCACCTTGTCTATTTCATCTGATTTATCGTCTAGACGTGTGAATTTTGTATTGTCCTTTAACACGTTTTCCATCTTTTGTACGTAGTCAGATTTGTCCATTATAACTACGCTCTTTCCTTTATCAGCGCGTAGTATTTTGATGTCTGCATTTCTGCTGATACTTCTAAGCGCATTTAGATGCTGCTTTGTCAATGCATGCTGCTCTGCGCATTTAGACGATTTCAGATGTGAAGCCTGATCAACTAGTGTAGCCTTGAACCAATTTTTATAATCAATACTGGTAGGCTCCAAGTCAGCTGTTTGTTCAAATAACAATTCAAATGCTGCCTCAAAATCAACATCGCATTTATTAGAAGGATGTATTCCATAATTTCGGCCCATCGATAGTGCCTCCATTGTTAGCTGATCGATTGGCACTTTTGATAAGTTAAGCACACGCTTATCAAGATCGGTCGGTATTAAATCACACAAAACTCCAGGTTTTACATCTTTTTCCAATTTATTCAAAATTCTTGCTTTATCTTTCTTCATAACTGTCGGCAAAAAAATCAAAAATTTCATTCTTGCAAAAAGACTTAGTTCATCTAATACACAAGATACACACCCACAATTCTAGCCTGTAGCAAGACGAAGCAGTGATAAGTTTCAACAAAGCGCATAGGAATATCGGCTTCACGTCACAGCACGAGAAAGATGACTGTCTGCCTTTCCTAGATGTACTATTAAAGAAAGAAACTAATGGTAAATTAAACAGAACAATTTACCATAAGCCAACATGGTCTGCACAGTATTTGCATTACAGCAGTTTTGTGCCATTTCAATATAAATTATCAACAGTTCGTGGTTGCTTTTCAATAATTGACAGGTTGGTTAGTCAAGATTCTAAAGAAAATGAATATAATAAAGCAATTAACGATTTAATGTCTAATGGCTATCCCAGACAATTAATTGAATCAATTATTAAAAGGGGAATTAAACAGAAACAGACGTATTATGGGCCAGAAAAGAAAACAGTCTACCTGAACATCCCATTTAAAGGGGATGCAGTTTCCCGAATGGCACAAAAGAAAGTTGAAGCAGCATTAACACGCACATTTAATGCAGCCAAACTACGAGTGTTATTTAGGGTAACACACTTGCCTTTACCAGCAATCAAAGAGAAACAGCCGTTAATGTCGATATCAAATATTATTTACCAATATACATGCGCAAGTTGTCGATCGACTTACGTAGGTCGATCAACCAGACGGTTAATTACTGGAATGAGAGAACATTGCAACTTAAACGCCTGTTTTAAATCAAATGGTGAATACACGCCTGCTATTGCGCAACACATCATCGAAACATCGCACGTATGTTCTCCAGACGTAGCATTCAAAGTAATTACTAAATGCAAAAACAAAAGGGAGCTAGCCACATACGAAGCCTTATGGATAAACAAATTGCAGCCGGATTTATGTAAGCAGAAGAAGCACGTACAAGCATTGAGCTTGAACTGGATGTGACGCACGCAATTTGATTGGTTTCTATTTTCACACTCTCTCTATGTTCACATATTTCTATCTTGTTTGGCTTTCCAATTTGTATATAAAGATATGTTCATTAGTAGATATTTGAGAAGACCATGCAAAAGAACTATTTCTTATATCTGATAAAATTTCTTTTTTTTGCACATAGGAAGGGTACAATGAATATATATATATATATATATATATATATATATATATATATATATATATATATATATATATATATATATATATATATATCAGAATATAATAAATATAAGTTCCCCCTGAAAGCACACAATTATACTCAAATTACCCCTTTCTAACTCCATTTAAATTGTTCCGTTTACTGTCTTAAATTCCTAGTCGCGTTCTCTTATTTGGATTTATTATTAACTCTGATTCCTCCAATCTACGTTTCCTTCCATTCGAGAAGGCTTCATTATATATGGAGCCTAATGATTTTTCTACAGATTTCACATTCATGAAATTCATTTCTGATTTTATTTCAATTGATTCCCTAATCAATCTGGTTGATCTATTTCGGTTACGAAGTGCAAACCGTTCACAGCCATAACTATTTATCTGATGACCTGTCTCCATTGAGTGCCTGCCATATATGCAAGCATTTATATGTTCCCTTCAATGTATCTTTATTGGACGCATGGTTTCACATATATACCTGAGTTTGCAATCTTTACAAGATATCTTATAAACCCCTCATATGTTGAGCGGTTTTTTTTTCTTTCTGATTCGGTAGTTTATTGCCTTTTGTAACTGATTGTCTTTATGATCTTATGTTGTATTTCGTTGCTAATGTCCTCATGTTTCTACTTATTCTAGAATCTGGTAGAACCACAGTTCTGTGCTTATCTTCATTTTTCTTTTCTAAATCCTTTACCTGTTTTTTGGCTTATTTTTCCATTAAATCGCCATAGCGTCTCGTTTATGATTTTATCAGTTAATTTTTCCGGAAAACCATTTAATCTCAATATCCTTTCAATTTCTTCAGTTCTTTGTCCCTATATTTCAAATCCACTAATTTAAGACTTCTTATTATCATCAATTTTAGAATGCCTATGGTGTCAACCCTAAGGATGGAACTAAACAATCCAGAAAATTTGGAAAAAATGTAATATCTTGTTTTAACGTCATTTTCAGACAAGCGGCTAATGGAGGTCTTCGAAATGATGGGACAAGTGAGAACCCATCAGTCAAGACCAATAATCGGTGCACCTAGATATGTGAAGAATTCAAGACTTTACCGACCTATGAGTGCTATCAATTGTCCCACACAAGAAAAAGGCGGCATAAATAAAATCTTAACTGTCTGTCTATAGATGCCCAAGTTTCCTAACTGTCTGTCATGTTTGAACTAAAACTTTTTAATCTGTTTATTACGTGCGCCATCAGTAAATTCCTCTATATATTTAAAATAATCCGCGTGCAAAAAGCAAAGTAACATTGATCTTAATTTGGTTTCCTCCATCATCACTTCATATTTGTGTTTTTCTAAATCACTAATCAAAGTCAGTTCATGTTTAAGAGATCTACCTTTAGCATTTAAATGAAATGGTAGTTTAGATTTAAAGCATTTAGAAATTACACGATGTTTTAAAGATGTATTAATAAAACTAATATCTTCCATTTGCCTTACTACTTGTTTCTAGACGTGGTGATAGCTATTTTGCAGTTTCACTGACATAGCACCGTATTGAGTACCCAACTATGCTTCAAAAGAAACATCATATAGGACGGGGAATAGATTAATTAACTTTTTCTTGTGGGGTAACAAAAGGTGTTTTCATCTACTGTCCACCTAATTATTACAAATATTTCGACTTCCTATTCCGAAAGTCTTATCCACTTGAAAGAAACACCACACAAACAATTTGATAATCAATATATCAAGTGAAAAACTTAGTTTAAACTGTCCCATTTAAACTGATAATTAGAGCTCTTTAGCAAATGTCAAATTTGTTTGTGTGTGTGTCTGCATTTGCACACTCATCGAAATGAAATTTCAGTAATTAAATAGCAAATATGGATAATTCAATAGATAAGCATACGCCAAACCTGTGTGTATGTGTTCTCGTTTGATACTCCTTTTATGTATGATATTTGGATGATATATTAGTTTTTGGAATCACGAGGAGGATCAACTTATAAATTTCTTAAACATAGCAAATCAGGTAAGCGAAATGAAATTTACGATTGGAAATGATTTATGTGGTGAATTACTATTTCTGGATTTCAAGTTGATTAGAAATTATACAAAACTAGAACGGGAAATGTATAGGAATGATACTTAATCAGACATCCTTCTTAACTTCAATTCAAATCATCCATAGAGAATTAAAATCGGTTTCTTAAAATTGATAACAATTAGAAGCTTATTATTAACAAATAAAAAGCGTAGGCAGATTGAATTAGGTAGACTGCAAGAAAAATACAATGCTAATGCTTACCCTCTAAAGTTAATTGAAGAAGCTATGATGAGCGTCCTAATTAAATTTAAACATGACTGGGAGTACGTGAAGTCGTTCCACTCAGACAAAGATAAGATTAGGCTTGAATTAGATATAGCCGCAGCTGTGTTAACGCATGAAGGGGAAGTATATAAATCAGACAATAAAATAAAAAGTCTCAGAAAATAGTTAATAGATAACAGTGTGATGTTTGAAAGCAGACAAAGGAGGAGTGGTGGTTCAGATGAGTCAATCTAACTATAATGAAAAAGTTCATGAACAACAACACAATATATAGGTACACGCTAAAATCCTATGGATAAGTTACAAGGAGAAGTTAATTTATTGATCAATAACATGATTGCTAAGGGAAAATTAGATCAAGCTCATGGTAACACTCTCAGACAAAGTGATACGGTTGCGCCCAGAGTGTATGGCTTAGTAAAGATACATAAACCAGGCAACTATTTGAGTATTATTATTAATGTCCAACTTTAGCCAACATATAAAATGTTTCTACGTTATAAAATAAGGAGATATTCGTACTTCTTAAATCATACATTCATGAGTTCATGCCAGTTAGTTGAGATTGTCGAAGGTTTTGAACTAAATGAAGACGAGAGATTAGCGAGTTTAGATGTGGTGTCAATGTACACCAATATAACGTTATCCGAAGCACTGGACAATTTTCAGCGTTTCCTGCTTGATTATCAAGGAATATTAATAGGAAGTAAATGACGATAAGACATGTCTTCGAAGTGATGAACATATGTATGTCCTCCACTTATTTTAAATGTAGGAATGAATTTTATTTGTATGTATCTGTAGGTGTACACTCATCGACATAAATTTACTGTGATTTAATGGCAAATACTGGCGACTCAATAGATAAGCCTACACCATGCCTGTGTATATGTGTTCTCGTTTGATATCTATTGGATGTGCGATATTTGGATGATGTATTATTTATTTGGAATCACGGGAATGGTCAACTGATAATTTTTTTAAACTAAGCAAATTAGGTGAACGATCTGCAATTTTCTATTGTACTGAACCAATTGTCGAAATATTATTTCTTGATGTCAAGTTAATAACGAGTTGTACAAAATTAGAACGGGAATTTTTTAGTAAGGATACTTATTCAGGTAACCTTCTTAATTTCAATTCAAATTATACATATATAATGAAAATCGGTAGCTTAAAATCGATGATAATTAGAAGCTTAAGATTAATATTAATACACAGTGTTAATGGGTAACTTCTTAGGTTAATTGAAGCAACTATCATAAGCCTCATATGTAAATTTAATCAAGATTGGAGTTACGTGAAGTCAAATAAAGCAAAAGTCAATTGGAGGGTAATGGTAATACCTGACTTTAAACTAAGTAGAAAAAGGAAAATGGTAGCACTGAAGTACAATATACATACTAATTTAAAACATACTCTTACCCTAGTTATTAACCAAAGCGGCAAAATAGAACCGTTAGACACATCAGAATTTTATGAAATTCCAAGTAACGACTGTAACTTGATGTATGTGCCCCATTAAGGTAAGAAGAGAGGAAGATAAAACCGTATGCATGTATGGCAATGTTAATAGATCGGATCTTACACGTCATACAGTAGAGACAGGACACACAATTAATTGGGATGGTTGCAAACGCAATTCAATTTTTGGTCGTACTAGATCGATGAGACTGATCAGAGTATCTATTGAAATTTAATCGATAAATGACATCATGAATGAAACAGCCGTAGAAAAATCACTATGTCCAATTTGGAATACAGCATTAAATAATGGTAGGAAGCGAAGGTTGCACGAATCATAATCAAAAACTCGATCAAATAAAGGAATAAGAACACTGGAGTGCTATTAACATACAGAGGTGGGTGGTGAGCAAACGCCCACATATACAAAAACACTCGGACGTGGAATACGCTTATCTAGTGAATCGTTAAATGTTGCTGAATCGCTGTAATTTCACTGGAATGAGTGTATACGTGCAGTAATTGATTACCCCTCAAACCAAAATTGACGAGAACACATAAAACAAGCATGGAGTACGCTTATCTAGTCAGTTGTCAGTATTTCTAATTAAATCTTTTTAATTTCAATTCGATGAGTGTACAAATGCAGACACATACATAAACAAATTTCGCATAAATTAAATTAAAGTTATGCTTAAGAGATCTAACAATAAGCATAAACGGGAATTATTGATTGCCAAATTGTTTGTGTGGTGTGCTTTACATTGTAAAACTTCCGAAAGAGGATGTCGAAATATCTGGTATCATCAACTGGAAAGTGGGTGCAAACGCCTATTGGCGCCCCACAAGGAAAGGGCAATTAATCTATTCCCTATCGTGCGAAATGTTTTTTAAGGCCTATTTTGATATTTGTTCTTTCGAGGGGTTTCCGCTTACGTCTAGTTTCACTACGGAAATCAGTTATAATGCGAAATATCGCACATGTATATTTTATAAATTTATACGTGATAAACCGTATTGTGATGGGAGGTATTAAAGCTACAAATGTTAGGACAAAGAGAACATAACCGAGAGCCAAAGGAAAATTAGCCTAAAGAATTTTATGGTGTAGGATGAAAAATCCATGCTAAATTTTCAACTTTGTTGCTTTAGTTCTAGTGATAATCCTAGCTGTCTTGCGAGTACGAAACTGGTGTTTATAGGACGCCCATTGTTCATGGAGTTGGGAACCTCTGTAGTCACCGTATATGATAAATCATTAACTTGTAACACGCGGCTCCGTGTTACAACCCAACGATGTTCGATACAGTGCTCTTTAAGGTCAAATAATCTAAATCTGTTCTTATACAATATTTCTCTTAACTGTGATTTTAGAAACAATCTCTGTTATTTGCAAGCAGTTTTAATCGATATTTCTTGAATTGCAATTTTATTTGTAATTAATAGGGTTTTTATTAAATAGACAGAACCGCGCGCGATACGGATGAAACACGCGGTGGACTATTGTGTCACAGTGAACTTATTTCGCTTAGTTGGATACTTTATGTATTGGATTTACTGTTCACCTTCAAGTAGGCCTATCCGAACTTCAGAGAATAATGGATTAATATAATGACATGAGTTAAAACCATAGCAAGCAGTGAACTAAACATTTGTGAGTTTTTGTCATTGAAGTCTTTAAACGGTTTACATATTCCTTTTTAGTGATAACTTTTAACGTTTATTCCTTTCATATCATCACGTATTTTAAATCGAGTTTTTGTCATTGAAGTCTTTATACGGCTTACTCCTTCATTTTTAGTGATAACTTTTAGCGATGACTTTTTTTCATATCATCATGTATTTTAAATCGATGGCATAAATACAGTTCAATTCAGACATTTGTATGCGAATAACTGATTGTGCATAAAACATTTTTCTTTGTAAACATAAATCATTTTAACTTTTGTCGTCCAGAAGACGGACAATTTAGTTTAACTGTGAATGGTGTTTAAGGCCTATTTTGCATAAAAATCTGTTTTTGCAGCTGACCAACATATATTCAATTTGGACTAACTGTGAATTATATTTCTATTTGCAACATTGTGTATAATATATGTATGACACCAAGTTTCGGTTTTCTCACATCAACCATACGAAAATGATCAGAGGCAATGTGGGTGCATGGATAGTAATAATAACCACCCTTGATATGTTACAACTTAAAAAATAAGCTTATTCTAATGGCTGCTTAGAATGTAGCGTATGTTACCCTGAATACTTAAGTATATTTGGTTTGTTCGTTGCAATATAATTGTGGTTGTAATATTTTTTGTTTTTAGAGTTGATGTAGGAGAATTTATCTAGGTTCATCAAAGTGAAATAACCAATTCATTCACTAACCAAGATCTTTTACAAATTTAAAAGAACCAACTAGAATTTCTGCAAGTTTAGACGATAAATATGAAGAGACTGCGATTTTAATTCATTAACAATAATTAACAGATACTATCTGATGGTATCTGTTCGAGTTAAGTGAAATATTTTAATAATTTTGTAGGGTGCTTGGTTATGAGGGATTTTGGTGTTTGTACGCAGAAGGTTTTATCGAACTTATGGTTAATCTTTTCGAAAGTTTGTTCCTAAATTGTTATTTTATTGGCGCTATTCTCACACAAATCAAGCGGAATGACGTAAGGCATTATTCAAGATGCTCGCTGAAATAGTCTAATATGGTTCTGCCCTGAAAAAGGCCATTGAAACATTAACGGTTAAAAGCCGTAAATAGAGGAAATGCCAGTGCAGACGCGGCTATCGTGAAGTCCTAGTAGTGTTGCTGTTTGTCCATGAGGGATGTGGTTGTTAGAAGCTTAGTCAAGTGAACTTCGTTGTGTAGAATGACAAAATGTAGATTAGATGAAGGCCAAAATGATAAATGCTTATGAAAATTTTCTGTGTAAACTCCACAGCTGCAATTAAATGCCGTGCAACATTACAAAATAGTAAACAGGCCGTAATGAGAGCCTTTTACTGTTGTGGCTCTTATCAGGGCCGGAATTGCTTTCTCAGCCAAATGCGGAGATATTTTGATAATGTTGCAGTGTCTAGAAGCACTTTTTCACACTTGAGGTTGGCTCTGGTTGTTTGGCTGGTGTTCATTCGTGTAGATGCACCGGGATAAGTAGTAATGACGAAACCAGAGATGTGAGTTGCTCTGTGAAGGCTCAGAATTGTCTTTTTGTAGATATGCGGCAACACCGTGGTAGCTGGCACACGTAGAAATCCGATTAATAGATATTCAGTCACGTATGACAAGTTGTACAGCAACAAGAAGATTGGCGTGACTGAAGTCCAAATGATTAGGTGACAACGTGATAAACGCAAGTCCAGAAATTTGTATATGTAAAGAGTCAAGTAGAGAGAGCGACAGCGATCACGCGTAGCGCAAAGGACGGAAATGTCAAGTGTGCGATAATGCAGGGTCAACGACAAATTTCGCTTGTTTTAATTGGTACCGCTTAATGAAATTTGAATTTCATTTTGTCAATATGTTGGCCAATTTATTTGAACCGTTACAGCTGTAACACAAATAGATGAAAACTCGAATGATAGGCTTCATTGAATGAACGATCACTATTGCCGTGCTGTACCTAATTTATTTAAGAGCAACTGTAGATGTGAACGTGATGATTGACAGAAAAAATGACGAGAGGATAACAGCGTGTGCTTGTAGCAAATATATCGCTTTTTATACGTTATCCATTCAGTGTAGCACGTGGTTGCACTTTAGTCAGGTCAGAATACGTGTTTTGTCTCATTGTCGACCAATGAAATTTGAGTGGTACATTTGAATAGAGTAACACTTTATCGTGGTTTTTCTCTAAACTCTCTTTTCGCCACTTTTCTCTTTTAAAAAAGGGACAAACTCTTCCTAAAGATTTATGATTAGTACTTTATGGCAGTTTTGAGCCCAAAACGGCAAATGCTTGTTGATCTGCCTATAAGTTAAAAACACAATATTGTAACGTGCGGCTCCGCGTTACAACCCAACGAAGCTCAATTTTGACAAATATAGTTTTCTTTAAGGTCACATATGCTTATTCTGGTTTTACACAATATTTCTCTTAATTGTGATTTTAGCAACAATCTCTGTTAGTTTCAAGCAGTTTTAATTAAGATTTCTTGAACTTCAAATTTAAGTGTAATTAATAGAGTTTTTCTTAATAATAAAAGACACCCGCGCGCAATACGCCGGCAACATGCTGTGGATTTAAGTGACTTAACGCTCAAAGCCAGGATTTGAATATTTTATGTGGTATTCCGTTACTCCGGACTATCTAAAAATCTGCTAAGACATTCTGAATTTATATCTTCGTTTCTCTTTCGATCATTAACATAAAAATGTTTAACGATTCAGCCAAAACATTTTAGATTTGTATATTTTGAATAATTTCTCATTTAAAAAATGTCAAATTCTGCCGAGACATTCTGGATTTATTTATTGTGTTTATAGTGACTACTTCAATACGAAACAATCAATTGTGTTGACAATATTATTTTGTTGTCGTCTAGAGCACAGACTATTCGGATAAACAGTCTATTTTGATTTTGCTTTGCAAAATTTTGTTCAATAAAAGTATGAATTTTCGACTTAGCCTTCTCATATCACCTATCGGAAAATGGTCGGGGACTAATCATATGCACGGACCTCAATATCAGCTACCAGGCATATGTAGGAATGGTATAGAATCACAAAATAGGCAGCTACCCCGCAAAATCTCTTACAATAATCACAAAACCTCCTACATAAATGGTGCCCCGTTTCGTCGAACTCAAAACCAATAAAGAACTAATCAGAAACTCTAGCCTATGAGAATATCAATCAGGCGCTAGTCCTTCCGCTAGCACAAGCACTTCGGATGAATGCCACGGAAGAGTGAATCCTGTAAAGCAGGGAAAACACACAAGAAAATAAATCCTGAGCCACAAATCACAGGAACCACCCTCTCGAGATCACTATTCTCGAAGAAAGCCACACGATGTCAGGTGAGGATAATGAAACACTGCCATCTATACTCGACAGCAAATACACACACAAGATGACGTCCAGCTCAGGAAATAAAGGAAGCCCGGTTGCGAGCCGAACAACAAGCCGTACCACCACATGGACCCAGTACAAGATATACCAATTCGATCCAGACTACCATGACGAGTGGATCGACTATGTTACTTTATTGGCCAAGGAGTCCAATAAAACAGACATGGGCTCAATATTTTTCAGGGCTTTTTAGACAATCCCAATGTCTTTCAGACGTGGACTAAAAGATACCCTACATAAATATACTGAGGGAACATGTTCGCAGCCACGGCAAAGCCTGCAACGTGCCGTCAAGCAGCGCCAGACACCAGATCGGGAAGACAGGCTTACAGAATTGATGAGCCATATGTCCCTAGGTAGCCGCAAGCTTTCCGAGCTATTTGGGGAGATGTAGCTAAAAGCCTCTGAATTCAATCTATCCGAGGAGATCTTGATGTGCCTATTCATTTAGAAGCTTCTCCGGCACTCCAAGAGATGGCCACGATTCTACGCGATTCCATGGAAGTGCAAGACGACATACCGCCGGCACGTCTAGACAAGTGGTGGACGAAACATCACTGCAGCTCACCTGCCTCAGAGCCAGGTTACATCACCTCACGCCTGTCTGATACTCAATCCACATCATCACCAGCCCAAAATTATGCCACCAATAAGCGCCTCATCAGCCTGCTCGAGAACCTCACCATCATGCCAGATTCGGACTCGGTCGATGCCGTCCACTATACACGCAACCTGAGCAGATGTGACCTACGTGAACCACCATCCCGAAACAGCACCAGGATGTCGACGTCCAGTGGTCGGGCCACAGTTGCACAGCTAACGACAGTGGTGTCCGAATCACCGCAGCTATTGCTTCAGAAATGGCTGCACATTCCCGCGCACAGACGCGACGTTCAAATGGGCGCGGTCACCTTCGACAACTCAGGATGATCCATACATGGAGGATTCTGAAAACTCCTGGTGTCAGCCTCCTCTGCGGGATTAGAGGCCGATCACCCCAAAATATTTGGCCGCCCGACATCTGATGGCCTGAAGCACGTTGTTTTCAGGGTAGAGCGCAATCAAACTATTGTCTTTACAGCGACGGCTCCAGTCAAGTCATGCTTCACACGCCTAAATGCCAGCAACCAGTCCCATCCTCAGTTGCCACTAGTAACATCTTTCCTCATCCATGACGCAAATTCTGGCGAAGTATTTCTCATAAACGCTGGATCAGATGTCAGTTTACTCGGCCACAATTATTTCGAACCCACCCACACAGTCAACACTAACAGTCTTACCTGCGCCAATGGCTCCAATATAGCGACGTTTAGGGTACGAGTACACACAATGTCGTTGTCAAACTCAAAACGATGTTTGAGTATCAGTTCATCATTGGCAACAGGACAAAAACCATCATTGTACGTGACTTCCTCGAACATTTAGACCTAACTATCCGTCCAAAAACACGAGAGATACGCACTGCTGACAATCAATTGATATCATCAGCGCTAAACACACGACTCACGCCAAAGCAATCTGGTCTATTCAGCTAATCCCTCCAGTTCCTCATGTACCACAACTGGACGATGTTCTAAAGTGACATAAAGAACTTTTCAAACCAATCTTCTTTATGCCCGATCTGGAGAGGAAGCGTGCCATTACAGCTCATCGTATCATCCTATCAAAGCCACTTCCTCATCCTCCCAAAGCACGTCCATTGGCACCACACAAATATTAGGACGCTGAGCAAAAATTCGCCATGCTACGTCAACAAGGCATCTGTGCACGATCCAGCTCACCATTTGCGTCGCCTAGGGTAGTGGTACCAAAGAGTGAACCGGAACATTCAGAGTGTACGGTGATTATCGAATTCTCAATACTTGCACATAGTCTGATTTTACATCCTGCCTAATCCAGCTGACCTACTCAGATCTGCTATCGGTCATGCTGTGTACTCAAAACTCGACCTAGTGAAACCCTACGATCAAGTACCGATGGACAAAAAGTCTGTATCCTATAATGCACTCAGATTCACCGGAAGTGGCACACACGAATATCCTTATATGCCTTTCAGCTTCATGGCAATAAATGTGTCTTTACACAAACATCAATTGATTTCCCCAGTCATCAAATTTCCGAGATATGCATGACAGCTCTACCTGCTAAGGTTCGTGCCATTCAAGATCTACAGCCTCCAACTACCGTTTGAGTGTTACGATGATTCTTGGGCAAGATGAACTACTACTCTCGATTCGTACCTTGCCTTGCCAAGATACTGGCACCTCTTCACAAATATCTCGTGTCAGAAAGCCGTTTTGTCAAGAAATTACAACTGATTCATTTCAACGTGGACGACATGCAGGCTTACGTGGATGCCAAAAGGGTTTTATGCAAAGCGACCATGCTTCATTCACCCGATTGGTCTCAAACTTTTGAATTGATTATTGAATCATCCGACGTTGCCACAGGCGCAGTACTTCAACTGTCCATCAATGGCGTACACCGACCAATCGCGTTCTTCTCGCAAAAATTACAACCTCGCGAGACTCGATATGATATATTAGTGAAAGATTTTCTCGTAATCTACTGGTCAATCCTACACTTCCACACTCTCTGGATGGCCGGAAGTTCAAGATCCATACCGACCACCTTTCTCTACTACCAATGCTCAGAGGAAAGAAAGAGTATTTATATTCACGACGTGTCAAATCGCAACTTACACGAATACAGGAGTACGAATATGAAGTCACTCACGTCAAAGGATGAGAAAACGTAGTCGCAGATTCCCTGAGCCGCCCTGCAGAACTATGTTCCTCGATCCTGTGTCTTTCACCTATATGTACTCAGGAATTGCAAGCAGCACAACAAAATGACCCGCTGTTCATCGAAATTGACCTATCATGCACGAAGAGACGATTATCCCACCTCCAGACAGTTAGGTCAAGAGAAAGACAAAGAGAGGATCATAAATGTCACTAGTATAGAATATGGTTGGCCGTATATAAGCCTTGAACAAATTAAGTTTCAATATAGGACTATTATTTTGAAGAAATTTAAACTATCTTGTATCAAGAGTGGTTTGATCAAGATGTAAAAAGAATTCAATTTATTTAGAAAGCGGGATGTCTTAATGCCTGACCGTGTTTATCATCTGGATATCTAGGTGAAGGTTTGCAGTCAAAGTAGTTAAGATGGAACCAAAATCAAAGTTCAATAAGTGAGTTTTATTCGGGTTGAGTTTAAGGCCAATCTAGCTAAGTTGAGATCGTTGCAGAGTTACTGGAACACTAGAACGCATAGAAGCTAAACTCGTTAGACCAATGTCAACACTTACAAGTGTGGATCGCTTTAGGTGATAGTAACTTGTAAGCTTAAGAATACTACTGTAAATGCCGTTAATTAATTAGGAAGATGCAATTGCTGATAAAAGGACAGCATCGGAGGGCTAGTAAATGTCTTGAAAGAGGAAATGGCTATCGTGTATTTGAGAAACGGGGGAACAGTAGCGGTTATGGACACTAGCTAAATTATTGGAGGAAGAATATTCATTGAGACAATTTGGTGACCTCAAAAATATAGACTATTTCTTGATTTTACTATGTGGTATATTTCGTTGCAAAAATCCATTCAAGAAACATAGTTAACGCCGGAACGTTTCAAACAGGATGGAGATCTTCAAATGAGGAATTTAAAAAAATGCCACTGTCGGAAAATACGACAAAGTCCACTTAAGCTTCTCCGGGGTAGAACGCAAACTGAGAGATACTTTTCTAAACATTGATTCATAGTGCGTTCATCCTAATTGATTTTCAATAGTTATCGTCTGCGATGCGTACTCGTTGCAGTTCGACATTATCGAGTGCACCTCGAAGTCGATAACTATGAGTATTTAAATCAAGAGGTACTTGTTAAAACAGGATATCAAGCAGGATGAAATTTTTCCTGACAAAAACAGTGCTGAATCCCGGTGTTACTATCGCTGACCGCCTCTGTCGAAGAAATCGATGCAAAATGGCAATGTAAAAGTAATTATCTGCAATGCTGTTTTCATCAGAGCCAATGAAATTTATGTTTAAATTCTGGGATTTGTAAAACATTTGATTTTTGGCAATTGCAAATTTTCGACTAGAGTTGGAAGCCGTTCGGATGGAATTTTTGATGGAATACACTTGCTTGCTTAGCGATAGTCGATTAAGCTCATCGAGACGCCAAATAGAGAGAAACTGTGCCGTTGTCGAAGTGCGTAGTTTTGAATACCGTGTCAGATCATTTTGTGATTTCAGTTGTGTTTAGCTGGTTTAAATTTTTCATATACTAGGTGGAGGTGGCGGAGGCTAGTTTGAAATGTTGCATATGAAGGACTTGGAAAAGCAAAAAGTTATACATTTTGGGATTATTATTTTAGTCCAGGCTATAAAATGACATTATCAATTAAACAATTTTCAATCAATGAGAAATCTGGACGTCTTTGGTGATTCTATTGAGGCCGAGGAAGATAGGGTATTAAAGAAGGATACTTCACAATGATAAAGAGTGTAGAAAATCTATCGCGCTGGAAATGATTTACTCTATAACTGGAGAGGACATAGTAAAGCCGAACGTTGTCACGTG
Source organism: Eudiplozoon nipponicum (assembly GCA_029291075.1). NCBI lineage: Eukaryota > Metazoa > Platyhelminthes > Monogenea > Mazocraeidea > Diplozoidae > Eudiplozoon > Eudiplozoon nipponicum. The sequence continues at coordinate 29,343 of JAQBSW010003577.1, forward strand.
TAGGAAAGTGCAAAAATCGATTCAGCAAATTATCTGTGAAAAGCCGCAGCAGCTGATGACCAACTGATGTTTAATTGCATCATTCCATATTAGGAAAGTTTTAGTAGTAAATTCATGTTGTAATACCACAAATTTCTCCACCGTCATATAGCCGAAGCGTCTTCGTAGTCTTTATTCTGTAGTGCTGGTCCGTTTTCCTCTACCACATCCTGGCTTTATTAATAGGAATTAGAGATTGAATAATTGAAAAACATCGGTAGCCTATATAGCCTCACTGTACAGTTCCTCAGAAACGTTTTCCGAATGGAACACATTCAAATATCAGATCTAGTTATACATTGATGGGAAACAGGTCAAGAAATGGACTGAAATGACTGCAAACACATCGCGTTATGAAACCACAACAGAATAACTAGATTTATTAGAGAGTTGATTGCAAAACAACCAGGAAAGGGTTCTATGAATGTTACGTCGGTAGAAAACTCATTAGGCCCAATATTTAATGAAGCATTACCTAGAGTCAGAAAGCGGAAATTGGATGAACCGGAGTTAATTATAAACCTGAGTAAGAGACACCATTTATTGGAAACTGATCGAGAATAACCTAGAATGATAAATAAATCCAATTTCCTTCTATCATTATCTTCCACAAAATCAGTATTCAGATAATTTTACACAGATTTATAACTGAATATGGTAGGCGATGTGCTTATAAATAATAAAATGCATATGTTATACTTATTTATTACGCATTAAGTTGTGAATAATGTAAAAAATAAATAGTAAAGTTGTCGTATGGAATATATTCATAGTCATCCGCAGGCACTTTTCTTTATAGGGAAGCGTAAAATGTAACGTTTATATATATATATATATATATATATATATATATATATATATATATATATTGTATATCCGTATATATATTGCATATTTACATATATACATATATATGGAGGAATAGTTATACATTTTTGTAATGTGTGGGTATATATTTATATATCCGTATATATCAATATGTAGATACTGTGTATATATTAACATATATAGTATTTATATATATGTAGTGGAAATTTTATCTACTAATATAATGTGTGGTATATAAATATTATATTAATAAATAAATAATTAGATTAGATTAAAAATTATATATATTTATTTACCTATTTATAAAGAAATAATAAAATATAAATAGAGATGTTAAAAGACCGTATTTATTGTGATTAGAGAAATTTGACTCACACTGTTGCTTTTATATATATATATATATATATATATATATATATATAAATATTCTTTTCTAATTATGTAGAAAAAGGCAATTTATTTCGAGATTACTAAACGTTGCTCTACAATTGGTCATTTATATGCATTCTTGGTTTTCAATTGATTATGCTGGTAGCAACAAATCTGACTCTTTTACTTCTATCTATCTTGTTTTGGCTGATTGGTAATTGTATATGCATTTGGGTTTGTGTGTGTGCCTGTTTGCATGTTAAGATCATTCTCGCTGTATTGCAAAGTGATGTCTGAGATCTGGTCATTTTTGTAATGATGGCTTGATAATTAACCATTTGTGTGCATTGTTCGCTGTAACGTGTACGAGTGCTAAATTTCCGAGAGTTGTATTTCGTTTCACCTTGTTGCGCAAATTTGTATTCTTGACGTGGTAACAGCGTAAGTGTGGAATGCATTGCTCATCGCTCATATTGTTTGGAAACTTCTGTCACCGTATGCGCATCTGCTTTTTTCACTTCAGTTTTTTGCCAATCCGATTAAATGTTTGTTGATTCTAGTCGAGGTCCTGTTCGCTCCAGCCTGGATACTAGTAAATTGTTGATGAATTTTGTTATTCGTGGCTAGTCGATTAGAATATCTTGTTGATGAAACTTCTGAATATTTAGGTCAGGTGCTTATTGTTTTATATAAAGGGCTTGGTAAATAAATAATACTTTTTTCTGATTTTGCTTTATGTAGTATTGAGAAATTGGTAGAATTGACTGGGTGCCCCGTTTCCAATATATGATCGGAAATAGCTGATTTTCCTGACGGTGCCAAGCTTTTGTTAATCAATTTCTGTAATAAATATTGCTGGATTCTGTTTATCAATTGCTTCTTTGCACGTCCGATATATGTGTTACCGCACATACATGAGAATGTGTAGACTATGAATGATTTGGACTATGAACGATATTATAAATGATCAATCTAAATTTAAACAAGACATCAAACAGAAAGATGATTCATTAAATATCGAATCACGAATTAATGCAATTCTGAAGAAGATGGAAAAACACATTTTAACATCGACGGCTGATTCCGATATTAGATCAAAACTCATAGAAGATATCCAAAAGCCAAAACCTGTCGGAACAAACATCGCAAGATTGTACGGCAAACAAAAACTCATAAGGCCATGACAGCCTCAGGAGTACCCGTGATGCGGCCTCTTATATCAATGATCAACGCTCCAAAATATAAACCAGCCAAGTTTCATTGCAAAATACTTCAACAAACACGAAGCATCATGAACGCAAATACTATCAAGGACTTCTTCGAGCTTGCAAATGAACTGAAGGGGAAGAACATTCTACAGAATAAAATGGTCTCGCTTGACGTCTTATTCTTATTTACAAGCATAACACTGGATCAGACAACGGAGATCTTACGTGACCTTATTAAAAATGAGTTTTTTGATTTCCCAATAGACCCCAATGACATGAAAGACCTCATATTAGCATGTACAAAAAACGTGCAATTTACATTTGAAGGGATATTCTACCACCAGATCAATGGTGTAGCTATGGGAAGCTGCATTGCACTCCTCCTGGCAGATGTATACATGTATCATCTTGAAAAAAATGAGCCTAAAATGTATAATTGACTAGTGCGCACTCTACAAAAGGTATGTAGATGATATACTTTCGTTCATCTCAGAAGCAGCAGACCCTTCCGAAATCCTCAAACAAGCAAATGGAGCCGATCCAGACATCAAATTCACTCTCGAGGTAGAGAAAGACGACAGTTTTCCCTTCCTTGACATCAAGCTCACTCGAGAAGCAAACGGAGATTTGACACTGGCCATACATAGAAAATCCACTTTCACCGGGCAATACATTCACTACAACAGCAGTGTGCCAAAATCCCACAAAAGAAACTTAGTAGACAACATAGCAAACAGAATCAGGAAGATCTGCTCTGAATACAAGATTAAGAAAGAACTGGGCTACCACAAGAATATTTTGCTAATGAACAACTACCCTGAGCGATTTATTGATGTCAACATCAGACCACGCAGATTCGCACTAGAGAGAATACCATCAAGCAGGTTTTCCTAAATTGACCATTTAGAGGCGACGTACCAACCTCAATAATTGCACAGCGGCCGAATAGAATAACTAAGAAGAACTATCTCATTGTTAAAGTTAGTTAGTACACAGCGAATCATGAGGTTGGATGCCGAAGATCAATTCCGAATTCTCTCCATATAATTCATAGTCTACAACTTCTCGTATAGTGCGGTAGCACATATATCGGACGTACGAAGAAGCAATTGATAAGCAGAATCCAGCAACATTTGCCACAGAAATTGATTAACAAAGGCTTGGCACCGTCAGGAAAATCAGTTATTTCCGATCATATATTGGAAACGAGGCACCCAGTCAATTCGACCAATTTCTCAATTCCACATAAATCAAAATCATAAAAAGTATTATTTATTTATGAAGCCCTTTATATAAAACAATAAGCACCTGACCTAAATATTCAGAAGTATCATCAATATGATATTCTAATCGACTGTCCACGAATAACAAAATTCATCAACAATTAACTAGTATCCAGGCTGGAGGGAACAGGCCCTCGACTAGAATCAACAAACATTTAATCGGATTGGCAAAAAACTGAAGAAAAAATAACAGATACGCATACGGTGACAGACGTTTCCAAACAATATGAGCGTTGAGCAATGCATTCCACACTTGCGCTGTTAACACGTAAACAATACAAATTTGCGCAACAAGGTGAAACGAAAAACTAATCTCGGAAAATTAGCACTCGTACACGTAACAGCGAACAATGCACACAAATTGTTAATTATCAAGCCATCATTACAAATTTGACCAATCTCAGACATCACTCTGCAATACAGCGAGAATAACCTTTACATGCAAAGAGGCACACACACAAACTCAAATGCATACATAATTACCAATCAGCCAAAACAAGATATATTAGTAAAAGAGTCAGATTTGTTGCTACCAGCATAATCAATTGACAACCAAGAATGTATATATATGACAAATTGTAGAGCGATGTTTAGTAACCTCGAAATAAATGGTCTTTATCCACTTTGTTTCTAATGTGTTTTTTCTTCATAATTAGAAATATATATATATATATATATATATATATATACATATATATATATATATATTCATATATATATAAGCAACAGTGTGAGTCAAATTTCTCAAATCACAATAAATACGGTCTATTAACATCTCTATTTATAGGTAAATAAATAGATATAATTTTTAATCTAATTATTTATTTATATTATATTATATATAATATATATATATTATATAAGTAGATACAATTTCCACTATATATATGTAAATACTACATATGTTAATATATACACAGTATCTACACATTGATATATACGGATATATAAATATATACCCACAAATTACAAAAATGTATAAAATTCCTCCATATATATGTAAATATATATATATACGGATATAATATATATTATATATATATATATATATATATATATATATATATATATAAACGTAACATTTTACGCTTACTTATAAAGAAAAGTGCCTTCGGATGACAATGAATATATTCCATACTACAACTTAACTATTTATTTTTTACATTATCCCCAACTTAATGCGTAATAAGTAAGTATAACAATATATATATATATATATATATATATATATATATATATAGGCAACCGTGTGAAATTAATAAATGTCAACCATATATAATTCACGATAAATATAGTAAATATTTCGGAATATGCATTTAATTATTTATAAGCACATCGCCTACCATATTCTGTTATAAATCCCCTAAATACTGATTTTGTGAAAGATAATGATAGAAGGAAATAGGATTTTTTATATCGTTTTAGGTTATTCTCGATCAGTTTCCAATAAACAGTGTCTGTTACTTAGGTTTATAATTAACTCCGGTTCATCCAATTTCCGCTTTCTGACTCTAGGAAATGCTTCATTGAATATTGGGCCTAATGAGTTTTCTACTGATGTTACATTCATAGCACCATTTCCTGATTGTTTTTCAATCAACTCTCTAATAAATCTAGACGGTGGAGAAATTTGTGGTATTACAAAAGGCATTTACTACTATAAACTTTCCTAATTTGGAATGATGCAATTAAACATCAGTTGGTTCTTAGGTGCTGCGGCTTTTCAAATATAATATTCTGAATCAATTTTTGCACTTTCCTACACGTGACAACGTTCGGCTTTACTATGTCCTCTCCAGTAAAAGAGTAAACCATTTCCAGCGCGATAGATTTTCTACACTCTTCATCATTGTCAAGTGTCTATCTGTAATACCCTATCTTCCTCGGCCTCAATAGAATCACCACAGACGTCCAGATTTCTCATCGATTGAAACGTGTTTAATCGATAATGTCATTTTATAGCCTAGCATGAAATAAAAATCCCAGAATGTATAACATTTTGCTTTTACAAGTCATTCATGCGCAACCCCCCAGGCTAGCCTTCGCCACCTCCACCTAGTATATGAAAACTTTAAACCAGCTAAACACAATTGAAAGCACGAAATGATATGTAATGGAATTCAAAATTACACATTTCGTCAACGGCACAGTTTGATGATCTTACTCGATTATCGCTAAGCAAGCAGGTGTATTCCATAAAAAGTACATCCGAACGGCATCCAACTCTTGTCGAAAATTTACAATTGCCAAAAATCAAATGTTTTACAAATCCCAGAATTTAAACATAAATTTCAGTGGCTCTGATGAAAACAGCATTGCAGATAACTACTTTTACATTGTCATTCTGCATCGATTTCATCGACAGAGGTGGTCAGCGATAGTAACACTGGGGTTCAGCACTTTTTTTGTATTGAAAATTTCATCCTACTTGACATCCTATTTTAACAAGTACCTCTTGATTTCAGTACTAATAGTTATCGACTTCGATGTGCACTCAATAATGTCGAACTGCAACGAATACGCATCGCAGACGATAACTATTGAAAATCAATCAGGATGAACGCAATGTTTAGAAAAGTATCTCTCAGTTTGCGTTCTACCCCGGAGAAGCTTAAGTGGACTTTGTCGTATTATCCGACAATGGCATTTTGTTTAATTCCTCATATAAGGATCTCCATCCTGTCTCAAATATTCCGGCGTTAACTATGTTTATTGAATGGATGTTTGCAACGAAATATACCACATAATAAAATCAAGAAATAGTCTATATTTTTCAGGATCAACAAATTTTCGCAATGGGCATTCTTCCACCAATAATTTAGCTAGTATCCCTAACCACTACTGTCCCCCGTTTCTCAAACACACAACTCTATCCCTTTTTGCCAGATATTTACTAGGCTTCCGATGCTGTCCTTTTATCAGCAATTGAAACTGCATAATTAATTAACGGCATTTACAGTAGTTTTCTTTAGCTTACAAGTTACTATCACAAAAACCGATCCACACTTGTAAGGATTGAAAGTGGTCTATCGAGTTTAGCTTCTATCCATTCTGGTGTTCCGTAAGGATCAATTCTTGACCAAACATTTTTTATCTAGCACTTTCATAGATTTAGTTTACAGTTCACCAGCTCCATCTAATCAAATTTGCCGATGAGATGATTGTCGTATACACTAGTCAAGCACCTCTAGCTTCTCCGTATCTCCAGTTACTCTGCAACGATCTCAACTTAGCTAGATTGGCCTTAAACTCAAACCGAATAAAACTCGCTTAATGAACTTTGATTTTGGTTCCATCTTAACTACTTCGGCTGCAAACATTCACCTAGATATCCAGATGATAAACACGGTCAGGCACTTAGATATCCCGTTTTCTAAGTAACTTGAATTCTTTTTACATCTTGATCAAACCACTCTTGATACAAGATCGTTTAAATTTCTCCAAAATAATAATTATATACTGAAACTTAATTTGTTCACGGCTTACATACGGCCAACCATATTCTATACTAGTGACATTTATGACCCACTCTTTGTCTTTCTCTTGATCTTTTTCGTACATGAGGTCTCAACGTGTCTTTTGTTAATGAATTTATATAACCATCATCACTTATAGTCCTTAAATTGGTCCAACTATATATTATTTCTCGGGCAACAAATATTTTTATTGTACTGTAAGTTAAAGTAGGCTGTTCTCCTGTGTATTGTTTAAATCGTGTTGTATCACCAAAAATTGCTCCAACATCATATATTCAAGGCGTCTTTATATTCTTACTTCTATAAGGTAAGCCAAATTTCTTCCATCGTCATAAAAGTTCACCTTATTTAGCTGAAAAGTCTTCCTCTCAGTTTCCATAAAGAAATTGAGAGAAAATGGCGTGGCTATATTAAGGATACGTAAACAATAACAACGAATATATAATATCTTCATACTTCAATTCACAATAAAATGCACATGCTCACAGAATGCACACATGTACGTCAGTGCGGCCATGTAGGATGTCCAAATAAATTTTGTTAAATAGGAAGCTCGTGCACATAAATGTACACAAAAAATAAATGTGATTATGATGATTAGCACTGCAATCAATAATGCCTACATTCCCCACTCTAATGATGATCACTCAGGCAGTCAGTACTGGCTAGCCTTACTACTACAACTTCACTCCACGTGCACATAAATGTACACAAAAAATAAATTTGATTATGATGATTAACACTGCAATCATTAATGCCTACATTCCCCACCCTAATTATGATTACTCAGGCAGTAAGTACTGGCTAGCTTTACTACTACAAATTCACTCTATTCCACGGCTGACACATCTGTTTGGTATTCATGAGTAGCCATTCTAGTTGCCAGTTATTACCAATAGGATAGTTCGTAGCATCACCGGATAATGCGCTCCTGAACGCATTTTACCATTATTTAAATCAAAGTTGCGTGTTTGATAAAAAAACCAATCCCAATTTATATACATATTTCTGTATAAAATAGGCATCGTATAATGTGAAAAGGCACTTTGCCTAAGCTTCGCATTCTCACCAAATGAATTTCTGTTTGGGTTTATTAGCCGCTCTGTCGATTACAAAAATACCAAGAACCGGGTATGTACTGCTTGTCAATTTTCAACCAAGATTGCATTTGACTGGCATCCTCAAGAAGTTAATCCTAGATGCACGGATTATAAGCTTCCTCGCTGTGTACGAAACACAAAGCAAAAAGGTAGTGCTGCGTGCTTGCTTTACTAAAATTTCATTTACCATCGTAAAGAAAGGCTCGCTAAAAGTCACCCCGTATAAATAGAAAAGCTCGAGGAGCTTTGTAGTTAACTTCCGTGACTTTAATTTGGCAACGATATGTCTAGTCACTACATCCTTCCGCAATTCACGTTAACCTGTCACGAATGAATGACTGGGTTCATCGTGTTCATGACGGAGATCGGCGTTCCCTTCCAGTAAAAAAATCAGTGACAATACTGCGCAATGTTGGACCGGCCTCACTCAGTTTCCCTAGCACCATCGCCGTTGTATTGTTCGATGTTTGTTCAACCACCAAAATTGATCCATCTTCTCTTAACCAACGCACCCTTATAGTCTGACCTTTATAGTGTTGGCTAATCTCCATCCTCTGCCAGTACAGTTAATTTAATTTGCATAAGATGACTACCTCAGCATCCATGAAGGAGGAAAGAAAATGACTTTTATCAATATTAAAAATTTAGAGACAACAAAGAAATATTCTTCGCTTATATACCCTAATCATCGTTTTCATCACGGCCAGCAATGAAATGTTAGTAAAGGATGCTTCACTGCCATATAACCATGAGAAGAAAGGTTAAATCAAGTAAAAAAGAAAATAATTAGAATAAAGAAAATTTATTCTAACACACTTTAAAAGAGTGATGTATGAAAGATACCTAGATAACACAGAAATGAGGCAAATTAAACCTCTACACAACTCCATTATGACTATGTCAACCTTAAAGAAAGACAGCATAGGCAATAAAAATATACCCTGAGCATATAAATATTGGTAGCGATAGGGTGCCTCAGTGGTTAGAGTTTCAGATTCCGAAGTAGATGTGCCCAGGTTCGAGCCCTGTCCGCGGCAAATTTTGTCCAGTATATGAAGTTCCCAATAAGGAGAAAACCGGTGTACTGGATGAATTTCCTTTTCTACACTATACAATTTTTAGTTTATACTGGCATATGTAATTAATTAATGGGTTAGGTTCTTATATCAAGATCGCAACTTTCATTATAATAATTGTTATCACCACCCGCGCAACCAGTGTTTGGTTAATTATATAAAGGTGCCAACAATTGTTTAAAAGTATCAATCCCATTATTCACATGTAAATTTGTTAGTATAAATTCTCTTTACAGAAATTGAAGACTTCCTGATGAGGAGGAAGCCGGCCTGCTAAACTAATTGCATTTTATACATTATACAATGCTTATTTTATACTGAGAAATGTATTTATCAAGAAATTGGTGCTTATTTCACGATTTCAACCTTGATTTATATAACCAACGCCCGTTTAATTAATTTCAATTCAATACTAATTCACCAGTTAGCATATTGTCTATTCCATGAAAACAGATCGTTGGTGGATAGTTGAAATTGGTCGAAATTAATGCCATATAGGCTCCACCTAAAAGAAAATCTAATAGTTAATATCGGAAAATTGTTTTTAGCATGCCTCAGGGTGACTCAGTGGTAAGAGTAAAAAACTACAAAGCAGACGTTCCCAGGTTCGAGTCCCGTCTGCGGCAAATTCTGGAAAGTACTTGAAGAGTTCTGAATAATAACGAAACCGGTCTACTGGATGAATTGTCTTTTCCACCTGAGTCAGTACCGGGTTTATTCTGACGATATGAATATAATCAAAATCCTGTCATTCTACTTGAAAATTAATATCATTTCCTCAAGTGGCATGATGTCTAGTGTATAATGACAGACAGTTAGTTGATAGAACAACAGGTATTAATAGATTCTAAATAGGTTCCGCCTAAAGGAAAGGCTAATCAAAAAGTATAAGTAGGCATATTACTTCAAATCACGTGTAGAATGCGGCAGATTAATTTGTCACAGAATCCGAAACAGTTGTACCCAGGTTCAAACTCTGTCCGCAGCAAATAATGGAGAGAACTTAAAGAGTCCTCAATAAAAACCAAAACTGGTCTACTAGATAAACTGCCTTTACAACCTTAACCAAGGCTTATTTTGATCTGAAAGATGCATATATAATTTGATTGTTGTTATATCAAGCTTTCACCCTTGATTTCAATAATTCATATCACCACCCGCACTGAATGCTTAATGCAAAAACCTTATCAGAATTGTTATGGACGATGACAAAAGGGGGTATTCTTAAAGCTAAAATTTTCTGCTATACAGACGCGAAACAATGTTGCATCTGTCTTTGGAAATGTATACAAAATACCCTTAAATAAAGTTTGCGAGCTTGAAGTAAACACCAATACCATTGTATTTAACCAGTCGTCGAACTAAATAACAAAACTGCCGCCAGTTCGACGATTGGTTAAATGCAATAGGATTGGTGCTTACTTCAAGCTCGTAAACTTGATTTAAACAATTGTTACCACTACACGCGCAATCAATTTTGTTTAATTGTACTCTTAAATCTGCCAGCGCACGGTCAGCTCTGTAAGCCAATTTATTCACTCGATTTGTTTGAGGTAATTGCCTGCTGAATTCTACGCGGCCCTTTATGATGCACTATCTCCATTAAGCTCTCTTATGAATTTTGATAGTTGATGCGAAATTCGAATACGCCACTTGAACATAATTTTATAACCTGCCACAAACACGTCTATGGAAAATTGAATCCCAATATTTAAGTTCTTGACAATTTTTATTAATTATGTACAAATCAGCAGGATGCTCCTTGCAGAAGGCGTCTCTTTAGTGAAATTTTTAAAAATGTTCTTTTATAAATCAATAAAAAATATTCAAATTAAGTTAATCTACTAAGAGTTTGTATGATTGGAAATAAATTTACTATATTCTCCGATATATATATATATATATATATATATATATATAAATGACTGGTGTTTGGTCAAATTCTGTAAGCGTGGTTCTAATGGTCTAAAGCATGTTAAAATATGAGACGTTAAACGTGTGGTCATGGTATATAAGTATATGTTCCAGAAACTTCAAATGCGAACAGTTTTCAAATGCCTTAATTAGAATACAATTATTCACAGTAATAGCCGCAGATGTCACAAATATTCTGTAAATAACTTTAGACAGTTACAAAAATTCCCTACATTTATTCATCCTACCAACCCTGTTACGCAGCGTTACACTAGCACAATATGCTGATGCTTTACTGCCTCATAACCATGAAATTCAAAGCTATGCGTGGATTGTAAATGAACACCACATCGCCAATTTACTAGGAATGGGCGACATTTATTCATAAGAGAAACAAACTGAGTTGACGGAAGCACAGCTTATTTAACTTTACAAAACAAAATATAAGGTTAAGTAACCAAATTCAAGTTCTAGAACTGCGAAGTATTTCAATACAAAGAACAAATCAGACTCGGATAATCAATTGACAGAATAAATGTTTGAAGTTATGTTGCAAAATAATTTTAACCGCTTTTAGAATATAAAATAAAGTAAATATAATCGAGAAAACGAGCATTTCATACTTATTAGAAATTAATTAAAGCGAGGTATCATTCCTGTACAAATACTAAACATTTAAATTAATAAAAACAGATGTTGCGAGTATCATTTAAATATAATTAACATTTCTAAGCCAAGTTCAAAGTGAAGACAACTTTCGGAAGTCAACAGCTTTTCAAATTTGCAGTCAAAATTTTGTTAAATTTGTGAAATGGTAGGATTACAGATTCGGGTTCAGTTGGAAAATAATTAATCTCCCTTCGAAAAGCATAATAAAATTATCATATTCTAGTATGGTTATTAGAACAGTTAAACTAGCCAGCTTTTATGGATTTCCATTGTGCATCAGTAATAGGAATAACAATGATTGGTGCAAACAGAAAGATAAGGAGCTTAGTAAAATATACATACACCAAATCCAATTCTCCATCTAATTATTCATTACAGATTATTGTTGAAACTGATCGTTATTTTTTTCTTGTTCAACCCGTAGCCTCGTCTCTTTAAACAGTTTATTCCCACGAAACTTGCGATGAGCACCAAGTGAACTAATTATGGTTGATCGTTGTGGGAAGGCAGTTTGTCCAAAGTGTCCGGTGCCCGGCTTAAATCGGATCGGTTCAGCTAAAATCGATAAATTTTTCGGAAGCGCGCCAACAGCAGCCAGGCTAGACAATTTGTGCACCACATCAACTGTGTCAACTGGAGTCTCGAAGTAAGCTACAATCGAAGGAATGTCCGTCAGGTCGTGCAGATAACTATTTGATATTTGATGATCAAACTCCCGCATACATTCTACAAGAATCTGGTAAATATATTTTGAAATGTTAAATAATAAAAAAAATTGAAAAGCATAGAATCATTTCAGTCCAAAAAGTCTATATTAATTAGGTTTCTGTTGTAGCGCACTATCACCAAATAATTAATTATATTGTCTGATAAGGATCACTTCTTCGAAGACTCTAAACGTGCTCGCGCTTTCGTTTAAAATTTCCACTTTTTTATATAATCCTAGTCCAACTTCGTAACCATGAATTTCAGTAGCTTCCTCTATGGTCAAAACTATTATTGAAAAAACACTAAATTTTGAAAATAATAGCGACGAAATGTGAACTACAAGGCAAAAGGAAGCAGAAGTGCCGAATAAAATTCGGAAGAGCCTTATAATAGCCTATTACAACACAAGCTGAAATTATTTTTACCAACTTAATAACTAAAAGTTTATTGTTAGATTTTAGAAAGAAACAATCTGGACAAAACGAATATACGTACATTCTAAGTACATTCATGAGAGAAAACTGTTAAAACTATGCACATTTTAGAGATATACAGCGGAGCTGTTGTTTCTAGTCATTGCTAGGTGATACTTTAAGCCAGAAGGTAATATGAGTAATAAATACGAATATTGTGAGTCGGGTAAACGCAATTTCTAAGACTGCTGGCAAAAGATAACCAAGTAAAATCATGCAATTAAGAAACCGAAAATTCTTTTGGATCGAGTTGAATGAATAGAATGATTTGGTCTATAAAAATTGGTATAAAAATGGTTTTAAAAACTTAACTTAATTATAGATTAAGCCTTTTCATATGTTCTATATAGATTTAAAAAATTGTCAGTACTGTCTTACAAGCAATTGATAAATAACGAATAAATTTTCAAGTTCAGTAATTAAGCTAAATATGATGGGAGCTCATAACCTTTCATTGAAAAAATAAACAAAGATAAATGTGTTTAGGCACTACCCACTCTGTTAGTATCCAACTCCACAATTTTGTAGTTACTAAAATCCAAAAATATCATTATCATGACAATGCGAAATTAATTTAATACTAATGATTATCACACAATGACGGATTAAGTATTCAGATTTTAAAATGCAGTTACGCCTAGCAACTGTTAAACCTGTCTTTACCTGATATTTCGACACCCATTGGCGGATGTCTTCTTCTTCTTCTTCATCTTCATGTCCAGCCACACAAAAGTCAAAAGTGACTAATGTTTCACTGCCATATAACCATAAGGAGTGAAAAAAGTATATAAGTGAATTTAGACAAATTATTAGTGAGAGAGAAAGAGGCAGAGATAAAAGGAATACCTTGCTACTATGAGTAAATTTATCAGGATAACTCGCAGAAATGAGGCAAACTAAACCTCTCCACAACACCATTATGGCCAAGTTAGCATTCGGGTAAGGCGACATCAGCAATACAGCTTCCTTGCGGATTTCACTGTATCACGTCATAAACAAACCGAACCTTGCAGCTAACTTTGCCCTACTAAGAAAAGAAAGTTACGAAGATGATTCTACTAGACATCTGCAACAAGATCGCCACTGAGCTCGATTCGATGCCATATCGCTAAGGGTTTCTAACCAAGAACTGTGATGCGCACGAGGACCCCATCCTGGCAGACGAGTGGGTCCTATACTACCCAATTTGGATGTAAGTGACTTTAATTGTTTCTGCCATGTCAAAATCTGCCCACCTTGTTTCTTACGCCAATTTGGTGCTGGATGAGAGAACAGAGCTCTACTGGGCAATCGAAATGAGGGCATACGCAAAACGTGACCGAGCCAACGAAGTTGATGGAGCCTTATTGTTTTTCTAACGACGAGCACTTATTGTCAGATCCAAAAATACGTCTACGGATGTCAACGTTAGTTATTCGTCTGTTGGTAACCAACATGTGCTATACTTCTCAAACAACGATGATCGAATGCCTGTAAGCGTCTCAAATCATCAACTCTAAGAGGCCAAGTTTCACTAGCGTATAGTAAGACTGCGCGTACAGATGCATTGTAAACACGACCTTTAAGGCAAAGTGAAATATTCGCGTTTCTCCATAAATGATGAAGGTTCGAGAAAGCTACTCAAGTTCACCCATCATCATAATTTTTAAAGAAACAAACTAATGAAGCAAGTGCGGTATTTTTCTAGCCATATGATTTGTATTGCAGATATGGCTAGATACATTTCGCGCTTGCTTCATTAGTTTGTTTCTTTTAATTTATGCTGATAGGTGAACTGCAGAAGACAGTCGCCAACGGATGTCGAAATATTTTGAAGAAACAAACCAACTGGAAACAAAACTGTGTAAGTCAAAAAGCAGATAAGAAAATTCCAATTAATCCAGTTTCGCAATTTTCTCATCGTTTTAAGCCTGCCATTGTCCGTATGAATTAGCATATGGAGACCAAGTCATTAGGAATACTCTAACTGTATACGAGTAGTAGATTTTACATCGTTTACTTCGAATCACGTGAAAATACACCAACTATGAATAGGTACATCTCCATTAAAGCACATCTGTAAAGTTATAAGCAACTCGTCATCGAAATTATCCCAAATGTCTGGTCAAGAAATGTATTTAACAAGGTGCTATCTTTCAAACTTATATATATTTAACAAAAATATTGGAACCGCAAAATCCGATAGAAAGTAGATATGTAATTCGCTTTTAATACGTTAAAATTTTACACGCTTTAAACAAAATACTGTGGAAGCTATTCCCATTTGAAGTTCAAAGCTTTCTTAGAAATAGAAAATACATATCTGCATTAAAAACGAATGTAATCATTAAAACAAGCGAAAAATTTAGTTTAAAATTTTTAATTTATATTTATAGAGAGCCTTAAGCATAACCTTTCATTCACTAATTAAGTGTGTCATATACGTGTCTGTAAGAGTACACTCATAGAAATAAATTTACACATATCTAATAACACCTACTGATGATTTACTAGATAAGCGTACTCCATGCTTGTGAATGAAAAGTTATCAGATACGGAATGTGTACAGTCATCCAAGAGAAATTAAAATGATCTTACAATATCTAAAGATTCACTAGATAGTCGTATGCCACGCCTGTACGTGTGTGGGGGGCGTTTGTTAAAGACCGAGAAGTAATCAACTACATATGATTAACTTCAATTTTATCGCTCATCCAAGTTAGACTGAAGTGATAAATGCTAATTTCTCTTTGCACAGGCCAAACCTATTTTTGTACACTTATTTTCCTAAATGAAGTATTTACGAGTGACATCCGGGTGAGAAGTGGGCAAGATACTGTGAATACCCGGTCGCAAAATCTTCACGGTAAAGAATTAAGAGTTACAACTTAATAATACGTTGATTCAAGATTTATAAAATGCAAATTTGAACCGATTAAGGAGAAAACGAAAATAGGATCTACGTTACAGTCCATTTTGAACGCTGATGATTTTAAATGTATAGAGGATTTTGCTGATTTCGAACGTAATAGAGGGATAAAAAAGTCAAGATCAGACATAACAGAAAGTTAGTGAATCTGAGCATTTATAGACAGATCGCAGTTAAGACTAGCCCTACTGTAACTAATCGAGCAGAAAATCTTCAGAAAATACAACTTAGTGAAAATCAGCTGAAAATGCTTAATCGTGATTTGAGCACAACTATCTAAATTGAGAAATCACCAAAAACTGAGATAATTACAGAGGCTGTTAAAACAGCACAATTCCACTAATACAAAGATAAGGTTAAATTTCAACTAAACATAGCCTCAACTTTGTTAACACACGATGAACAAAAATATAAACCAAATTATCAAGTAAAACGTTTAAAAGTGTTAATAGCAAACAATGTGATAAGTTTAAAAGTAGACAGAGGATAAGATGTATGAACAACTATACAATGTAAAGATATACGCTAAAATAAATAAAGATCCAAAAGATGTTTCATGAAGACGTTAAATTATTTATCAATAACATGATTGTTGACGATAAATTAGATCAAGCACATGGTAACAGTTGTGCTAAGAGTATATGGTCTGGTAGAGTTACATAAACTAGATAACCCTTTTGGAATCCTTGTTGATGTCAAACAATTCACAAAATGTGAAATGTTTGTATGTCTTCGAATAAGGAAATATTCCTACTTCTTAGACCATACATTGATGAAGTCATGCCATTTGGTTGAGATTGGCGATAACGGTGACATAATTGAAAATACTAGATTGGCGTGTTCAGATGTGGTGTCAATGTACACCAAAACACCAGTACCCAAAGCACTGGACTATTTTCAGCATTTCCTGGTTAATAATCTGGAAATATTAGAAGGAATTTAAATGACGATGAGACTTGGAGACGATGAACTTATGTTATCTACATATTTTATATTTAGAGATGAAATTCATAAGCAAATTAGAGGTGTTCCGATTAGAAAAACACTGTCAGTTCCAATGGCAAATATTTAAATGCATTTCATTTAGAAAACCACTTAGATATGACACCCTTTAATCCAAAACAGGATGTGCGATTCTCGAATGAAATATTAGTTATTTTAATCATGGGGAGGATGAATTGATGAATTTCTTGAACTTGGCCAATCAAGTGGTCGAACTTAAATTAACAATTGAAATGAATCACGTGGCAAATTACCATTTCTGGAAGTCAAAACAATTATAAATTCTACAATATTAGAACTATATGTTCATAAGAAGGATACTTACTCATATATCCTTCTTATAGAATGAAAATCATTATCTTAAAATCGATGGCAATTAGAAGCTTAAGATTAACTGATTAAAACTGTGTGACTGATTTAGGTAAGCTGCGAGAAATATTTAGTGCTAATTGGTACCATTTAAAGGTAATGGAAGCAACTACGTTTAGTGTTATAAATAAATTTAATCATAATTGGAAATAAATGACGTTAGATAAAGGGAAAGAGAATCGGAGGTTCATGCTAATATCTGACTACAAACAAAGTAGGAAAATAAAAACGTCAGCACTGAAATACAAAATACATAATATTTTAAAACAGACTATTAGCCTAGACATTAAACTTTCCAACCAAAATGAGAAAATTAAACCGTTAGACTAATCAAGAGTGTAATAAATATTATTTAACCACTATAGCCACATGTATGTGGATGAAACCATACGCCCAATTAAGGTAAGTAGAATGGTACATAGAACTAAATGCAAATATGATCATGTAATTAGATCAGATATAGCATGTCATACAGTAGAAACAGGACACAATTAATTGAAAGGGTTGCACACGCTTATCAACTTGTGGTCTTAGCAGATTAACAAAATTGATTAGAGAATTCATCCAAATTAAATCAAGAAATGACATAATGAATGAAACAGTAGTAGAAAAGTCACTAGTTTCGATTTAGAATACAGCATAGGGCGGCGAATGACTAATTAGAAATCCCTTAATTAATTATAAGTTTGTCTTATAATTTCATCTTTGATTACTTGTTATCTAATTGAATCAATTAACCTATGTTCTGAATGTAGTCTAGTCTTTTCTATTAAAAATTTACACTTTTTGAAAAAAGGCATCTTTTCTTCGCAGTATTATCAATATCTTTCTTGCATTAGAAATTTTCAATGACCCCTTTTTACTTTAACTTTCTATCCTAAAGGAACACACTAACCTTAATTTCAAGTTTACTAACTATTAACAATCTGACATAAAAGATTTTCGACCAGGTATTCACACTTACTTGTAATAGTGATACAATCCTAGCTAATTATATGTAACTGAACACTTCTCAGTCTTTAACAAGCGCACACAAACAGATTCGGATGTGCACTGGTTCGGTCCCTGTCCGAAGCAAATTCTGAGCAGTACGTGATGAATTCCCAATTAGGACGAAACCGGTATACTGGATGAATTACCTTCTCTACACTATACAATGCTTATTTTATACTGACAAATTTATGTACATAATCGGTCAGGTGTTTATATCATGATCGCAACCTTGATTACGAATAATTGTAAACACCGCCCAATCAATCAATGTTCGTTTAATTATATCTAGTAAATCGTCGGATATTGTTAGATCACTGTAATTACACTTGGATGAGTGCACACGTGCCGTAGCTGATTATTTATAAATCCAAAACAAACGAGAGCACATATACACAGGCGTGGTGTACGCTTATATAGTGAATGGTCATTGGGTGTTATTAGATCACTGTAATTATATTTCGATTAGTGTACACGTTCAGACACACACATGACACAAACTTAATTAGTGAAAAGACAGTTATGCTTAAGAATCTACCAATAGGTATAAATGAAACTTTTAATACTAAATTGCCGCTTGATTTAATGATTACAAATTTTTGTGGAATGTGCCTTCCATTGAAAAAGACTTCTGAGACAAGAAATTGAAATATCCGAGGTAAAATTGAAGAGAGTGCATGCAAACGCCTTGTTGGGTACAACAAATGCCAGGTAATAAATTCATTCGATTATAGAGCCGAGAAAAGCATTTACACAATGAATTTTCTCAACGTTGACAAAACATATGATCAAACAGTTAAAATTTGTGATGTCACTGAAACTTAAAAGCCAAAGAAAATATATTATACATTAATGCAGATAACAATAGTTTGAATCAAAATTGATGCTACCACTGAACATATTTCCTATAATAGCTTTAAGACTAACGGTTTGCGATTGACTTTTATATATTATTTAATATAGCAAATATTTAAATTAAAAAGAAAGACATGAACAATGTATCCCAAATCAATAACTGCGAATCCACACTAAAATTAAAAAGCACAATTCAATAAATGCGTCTTGCTTTACGTGGCTATGGATGCATCAAAGAACGAAATAATTCGTAGCAACGCACACCACCCGTGGAGTACCTAATACGTTGATTCTTAATTTGTTTATTGAGTTTTCTTTTTATTAGATTCGCTTGTGATTACCCACCACGTTATCACCATTAGCATGCACAGCAATGCAAATGTCATTAGTAATTAACGTTTGACCGTCATAAAACAAGAAAATTGAAAAAATGATAATACTGACAAAAATAATAATTTAGGCACACAAATTAATAAAGGGGAGTGTTTTATGTGGAGTAGGATCTAGTTACTATGAGTATATTTACGTCTATACAAAACCAGTAGGGCCAAGTCAGCTTTAATGTAAGGAGAAAATACAAAAACTTGCGAATTTCACTGCATCACATCATTAATATAAACAAACATCGCAGCTAAATCTGTCCAAATAAGAAAAGAAAGTTACAATGATTCTACCACAAATCTGTAACAAGATCACCACTGAGCTCGACTCGATGCCATATCACGCAGGGTTCCCAACCAAGAAATTTAGTGCGCACGTAAACCCATTCTGGCAGACGAGTGGGTCCCATACTACCCAATTAGGATGGAGTTGACCTTTCCTGTTTCTGCTATGTCAAAATCTGTCAACCTTGCTTATTATTTCCATTTGACACTGTGGAGAGAATAACACTACTGTGCAATAGAATTTAGGACAAAATGTGACCGAGCCAACGAAGTTGATAGAGCCTTATTTGTTTTTTAAGGAGCACTTGCTAGCCGATTCAAAAATGTCTTCAGATGTCAACGTTGGCCATTCGTTGTTAGTAACCTATATTGGTCGAATGCTTGCAAGCGTATAACCTTGTCAACCTTAAGGAACCAATTCACACTAGTGTATATTAAAACTGCACGTACAGATACATTGTAAACACGACCTATATGACAATGTGTAATACTCGCGTTTCTCCAAAAATGTCGAAGGTTGGGGAAAGCTACTCTAGCTTTTGCGATTCTCGTACTCACCTCGTCAGACATAATGTCTTTGTAATCAATAGAGCTGCCAAGGTATGTAAATATTAACTATGTACATATCTTCATTCTACAGTCGCAGAGATATATTGTGTGGTGGTTGATTTAGTTAAGGTATCTAATATTTAGAGTGCGAATTTCATACCGAAAGACGGAACAACAACTGCTAATATATTCAGGTTGTCTGAACGGAATCTCGATTGTGGAATGATAATACGATATCATTCTATTAGTCAAGATCGGCTAGTTTACCACCCGGAAGATCTTTAACACCTGCATCCTGAACGTTTGGAAGAGTGTTTTTCTAATAGAATATATTACAAAATTAGACAAAATGGGAAAATTGGACAACCTTCACGAGCACAACTGCTGGTAGTTAAGGTGTTTGTTAATTCGTTGTACAACTTAACACCAACAGAAATGTACGTAGAGAGTGCGTATAATATTTAAAATTTTATTAAGTACACCACTATTCGACAGAATATTAAATATAAATTGCGATCGACGGAGTTAAATGCACCCCTGGAGGCTAGAAAGACGGCTACTATGGGACGGCGATATTCATGTCGCTGTGTAAGAACTTGCATTATGGTAAAAAAATATCTATATAACCTCGACCTAAATGTAATCCGATTTTTCTTCTATAGTATGTGATTCATGCGAAATGCTAAGACGGTGGAAGATAAGCGAATCAAATAACCCAGATACGACTGAATTAAGGCTTATCACACGAATTACGATTGCCTTTTCTTAAATTAGACATGATGGTCGATCTCCTCATTCTATATAGTGCGAAAAAGGTCAGTCAACGCTCAAAAATTACATCGGTGCCATCATAAATAGGCTTGGAAGTAAATCATCGGAGATTGCAACATTGCAACGTTTAAGAGATAAGATTGCATAATGTATTTCTATTTCTGATGGTTGTTCAATTATAATCCTCATTAGCAAAGATATATTCCTTACGTAGGAAAGGAAATCCCATTCAATAAATGAATATGAGTTTATTTACTATCATTTGGTCTTCAAGTAGCAATGGATTCCAAATAGACTCCGCCTGAAAGAAAGAATAACCGAAACCTAAGTTAGTATGACTAAGAAGTAGCATGTTTTACGCAGAAGAAACCCAAAGGACGTGTAAAAGAAACCGAAGCAATTGCGCCCTTGTTCGTTCCTTAATCGCGGCAAAATACTGGCAAGTACTTGACCAATTCCCAATAAAGACTTCAGTCTACTTGATGAACTGCCTTTGCTACAATATGCTGTTTAATTTCTAGTGATTATGTATATCCTAAACTTGTATTCTCATTGCCTGATAGAAGCATACAAATAATACTAATGCATAAAAGAATGTTCAAATTTTTAAACGACTATGATTAGACAAATTTATGTGTTTTTAATGGAAAACACTACGAAATAAATATTATAGATATTATTGCTAAATACGAAAATTATAAACATACCTTGAACCTTTCATCTTCACTAGAAAATGTGAACTTTGACGCATTTTTGATATCCTTATTTGAAAATTTAGATACCACTTTCAATACTTGCTTTTCCACGTCCTTTGGGGGAGCGTAAACCTTTACTTTCTGCAGTAGGCTGGCAGACCTTGATATAAATAAATAAAATAATCTCCAACCTTGAACTTGAATAGCGACTTGGAATCTTCAGAAGCGATCTTAAACAAGCCATCAGAAATCTGTTCAAATTAAACAATTTTGCTATTACTTTATAGGAATATATAGTACTAAGCCTACGTAATCAAGCATAATTAGTCCAAATCAAGCCATTAAGAAGAAATATTTAGCAGAATAACGTCTACAACGGTATTGAAAGAATGCATAATTTACTAGGACTAAGCAACCTATTTAAAGCCAGTACATAACTTTGAATTTCATGGTCTTGCGCCAATGAAGCATCCGTGTACTGTGCTGGTGTAAATTTGTGTAGTAGGAGCAGTAATAGTAGTAGTTGTAGCAACAGAATGTCAGCAAGAAGACAGAAACTCAGCTTCATTAAATAAGCACTCTTAGATCAATAAACCAACAATATGAGATCGGTGTTACAATATTCAAAATATAACATCAATATAAGAAACTCGCATTGATTTTACCCTCAGACTATGCTTGGAAAATTGAGATCAACAACAATCCAATTTGCACAGCATAAAAACAATCGTCATTCAAATGTAACGACATACTTCTGCCTTCTTTGATCATCAACAAAGCACAGCTTCAAGCTATCTAACGAGAAACAAACCGCAGTTTGTATACAATGTACTAAAATCCAAATGTGGCTTTCCTGCTGAGTAGTCGACATAAATTATATTTGAAATTACCTGATCTGCGTTTTGACTAACGCAGCTTTCATTGTTCCAGTAATTTTCTTTTTTCATAATATTTCGATCTACATTACCGTAGATCGTCATCAGATGCATTTCACGAAACAAATGAAGCAAGTGTTTGTTTCGTGAAATGCATCTGATGAAGATCTACGGTTATGTAGATCGAAATATTATGAAAAAAGGAAATTACTGGAACAATGAAAGCTACGTTAGTCAAAACGCAGATCAGGTAATTTCAATTAATTCAGTATCGCAACAACACCATTCCTTCAATAAATTATATTTGATTGAAACGCCAGTTGTAAACTATCTTCGATGTCACCAAAATATTTTTTTAAATCGCAATAACAATACAAATTTTTCAATTAAGCAATAATCAAGAATGTGGCCGCTAATACAATGTATTTAACTAAAGTTTCCTTAGTTGTGATAAGCACAAATTCCATTTCAATTAATCAGTGGCCCAGCACAATTTCTATGCGGCTCTTCCGATTAATTAGAATGAATTTGAGACATTTGTGATATTACATTTATTTACATATGCTGCTGATGCACTGATTATTAGGATGAATAAGCCCATTCATCCTATGATGAACGACTGATTACCTCAATTAGGCAAGCAGGATTCAATAATTATCTTATCAGCACCACAGCAAAAAATGATTTCTAAATGGAGAATTTTTCTAGCTGTGGCAAGAGCTCCAAAAAGTTCTGCTAGTATCACAATTGAAACTGTATAATCAGAATTTCATAACGAATAGAATGTACTGAAGATCAAAAGAGGTAAGGTGCGCTTTGGATTTTCAATAACGGAATAGACAATACGGTTTGATCTCTGTTGGTTTGTTTTTCGTCGTACCCCGATGACAATCACAGCAAGTCGAAACACGACAGTACAAGACGGTACCGTCTTATTATCCCACATTCCTCACCAAAGTATATAATGGTTAAAGGGCGTAATACCGGCTCATACTGATGAGTTGCCAGTAGGCACGAAACGAATGTGCATGAGATTATACTTTCCGTTCATGCTGTTTTCGGTTTATTCCTCTGTCCACAACTGAACTAATTTGTTATTAGGTTAGCAACACCAAATACATACTTAAGATAGTTTTTATCTGAGATCCGCAAATGACAGAATCAATTATGACTTAATTTTATAAATTAATTATAGCAAAAGTCACAGCAAAATCGGATAGCAGAAATGCAGCACCATACGTGGATGGATAACACGCATTTGGATTGGAGAAGAATCGCCTCGTTACATGAAATACGTCAGAATGAGACATTGTAGTGCTTAAAGAAATTCTGGTCTCCTGAAGAAGTCATGTGGATAACGCGCTTGTACAATTTGGTGACAGTAAAAGACTAGCTTGCGAGGCAAGAGCATAGCATTGCATGACTACTGTTTGGAAAAAGAGGCCCATCAGACGCTAACTCTCTTTTTATTGATGCTTTAAATTAGCCGCATCTTGATTTACTCTCCCACTAGTACGTGACGATTTTGAACTTTCCACATATTTGCACAAAGTGACTTCAACCATGGAGGCCTCAGTTTCAGGTCTATCTTCACTAGATTGATTTCGCTTATTCATCCTTCAAGACAGCAAATAAAACCATCATTTTTATCCTGCACGCCCGCTCATGCCGTATTAAGTCAATATTATTTGTAATGTTCATGTTTACTTATGGACTTTAAAATAACATCAGGTAGACCCATTACCAGTGGAGATGTTTAATTTATATTCAGTTATCAGCAAAAATTAACGTGCACTATCCGCAAGATTATTTAACTTCAGTTTTCTTTCTCAAAGATAGTCTGAAGACTAAGGCTAACAAGCATCATATGCCTAGATTAACTGGTTTTCTAAAGGCACTAAAAATCCCCGCCTTTTTGTTGTTAGCATAAGCAACACTCTCCGAGACACTACGAGAGTCTAAACGAATTTAGTCTCCCTGTCCATAGTCATACGAGCAATTAAAAACATTAAATCCAAACATCCATTTGACCAGCATAGGTTCCGTTAGCAAGATTTTTCACTTGGGTGGGAGCTTTCATCTGTGCTTGCTGACATCTTAAGCACGGATATTCTTTGAATTTTTGCGGAGTGCCAGCTTCATATTTTGCGTACGCGGGTTTTAGCTTTGTACTAACAGTTTCACAAAGATCCGATTGATCGCAATTTCAATGTATGCATGTTTTATTTTCGATCGGGCAGGGTGAGTATTCGTCCCTTTCTTCCGAAGGCTTTAACATCGTTCATACTAACCATTGGAAATGCGGTTCTATACAATCTTTGTTTACTGGCAACGTTTCGGTGCATTCTATCCAGCACCATCATCAGACTACTATACACGGCACAATGCTCACAATAGCGGGTTTACGCAAATGATATTATGTATACCGGGAATTTGAGACGACCGCAATTATACTAAGGTAAAGATTGATCTGTCAGCTGCAGTATATATGTATATATACATATATATGCATATATATGTATATATATATATATATACACACATATATATATAGATAGATTTAGTTATTGAGTGAGGGTTTTCATGTGCTCTCTGCATAGACATATATTGAGTTTAGTTAGTGAGACAAATTCTTTGTTTAAAACCATTGGTGAGTCAAAAAACAAAATATAAATAGAACGGTTTCGGAACGAGGTTACCAAATTTGCTTAAATCTGCTATTGTGAGTCTGTGCTGTGTATAGTGGCCTGATGATGGTGCTGGATAGAATGCACCGAAACGTTTCCAGTAAACAAAGATTTATAGAACCGCATTTCCAATGGTTAGTATGAACGATGTTGAAGCCTTCGGAGAAAAGGACGAATACGCACCCAGCCCGATCAAAGAAAAAACAGATACATACATGGAAATTGTGATCAATCGTACGCAAAACGCGGCAATGCAAAATCTTAAGCACCTGCTTTTATGTACTGTTTTACTCATCGAGTAGCCCATAGTCGACGATCTTGCCTATTCTGTAAAGTGCCATGTCGTTGAACTCCTCTTTTAAGGACCTTCGTCTCATTTACATTATCCATGTATTCACATAAGTTCTGGACAGAATTCTCTATAATGAAATATATCTTTTCATTAAATCAAGAACCAGGGTCACCATTTGGATGATCAACACGAATTTGGGACTTGGCACTCCACCCCTAATCTAGCTAGTATCCTAAATCGTCGCTATTCCTCCATCTCAGGCACCACTACGTTAACCTATTTCTTTATATTTTGAAGGCATTCGACACCTTAACAGCGGTCGAATCCACCTTATTTAATGACAAATGCGGTCACGTAATTTGATTTACCTGTTACTATGCCACAAACAGATCGACGTCTGGAAGAATCAAAAATTGTCATTCGAGATCAGCCTCTATCTGTTCTAGCGTTCCGCAGGGAACAGTACTCGGACCGAAGTTTTTTTAATCTAGCACTTTCACGGATTAATGCTGAGGATACTCAATTTAAACATTTCAAATACACCGATGACACAGTAGTAACTTTTAGCTTTCCTATCAGTCCGATCTCCCTCGCATAACCAATAACTCGGCTGCTATCTTTATTGCAAGCTCATCACATTCTACAATCGGTTACCTGGCGATACATGCAACCAACATCCAGAAAATTTTAAAAATATCACACAGGCTTGATTATTAAAACTAACTTTTGTAATCACAGATGATAATAGTCAAACACAGTGATTTTATTATATAACATTCAGGAACAAATATTTAACAAATCAATTTCATACTCTAAAGGGATTTAGAAGATAAACAGAAATCACTATCAATAATGAAGCAATGCTCATATCACCTTACTCGGCAACGAAAGACCCGGATGTACTAGTCACAATTGAGAGCTCACAGACTTTCTGAATAGGTAACATTTCACGTGATCTCCAAGAACAAACTATAGCAGTCTCTAAAATGAACGACTGATGATTTAACCATTAGACTGAACACGATAAGAAATTTGTCACTATGAGGTCATGCTAAGTCAAGATTCACAAAGACCTTAACCAAAATGCTAGATATTAACACTAAACAGATAAGTCTATGTCAAAAGACCAAGTTTCTACATTTCGACCAAATAATTTATCGAGTAATAACACCAGAGCTTCGAGAGCCTATTACGCTAAATAAGGCACGATACCGTCTTCTAATCCAATTAAATATTGCAGTTTTCTTTTTTCTGATCAAACTTAATTTCCTAGATGCGATTTTTTCACTTTAAATGTGCAATAACACAAAAGTCTTTCAAAGAAGGCATGGTCATGTTTTTAACTCCTGTCCAAATTTTCTAATACTTATACGAAAGTTCGATAGGTTTACTTTCAGGATTCTAATAATAATAATAATACATTTATTTGGCATCAAAGGCCAACTGGCCCGACCATTGAAATAACAAATCAAGGGTAGGATATGTGGAGGTGAATGGAATTGTGATCAGCAAAGTATTTAGTTAAATATTAAAATTTAATCTAATAGACCATTTCACTCAAAATATACAATGGTGTAATTAATTAGTGGTAATTTACTTTAAAATGTACCGTCAAGTTACATACAAATATTATCCAAATACGAACTTTGCGACTATTTAAATTGACGCAATGAATTAAAATTCAAAAAAACAAAGATGTGTGTTTATCTTTAATTAAGAGATGAAAAGCTTTCAAAAACTATTATGAGACGTTATATAAAGTGTTAACAAGGAGCGGTTAACGGAATAAATCCTGAAAAGGACCGCAACTCTTGATAAACAAGTTTGGAGAACGATAGTTCCTCCGACAAAATTAAAGTGACATTTATTGATAAATTTAAACCACCTTGGCTGATTGAATCGAATTTTATTTAAAAAGAAATTATTCGTTTATTTTCTAGAACATTCTTTGTTTAAATACTTGACTGTATTGTAACGACACAAATCAATCGCCGACATATTGCGTAAATTAAATTCAAATTTATTTACGTTGCACCAATGAGAAAAAAGCAAAATTGCCGTTTAACCACGTTTAACCACGTTTAACCAATAGTGTGCAAGTACACATATTGCATGCTATTTAAGCACGGTAATTTACCATGCAAGTCAGTTGGTCGTATCTGCGTTCTGCCTCGTGTTACACATGTGCGTGCTGTCGGCTGTCAATACCTACGCTGGATATTGATTTGTTTCACCAACAATTGGCAACATTCGTGACTCACCGTGTTGCACTTCAGCCAGCAAGACGAGCCAATTAATGCAGAACTTCAACCAAGTTGTCCACACATGATAACAACAGCAGGAACCACAACCAGAGTCCACCCAAGGAACAGAACATCAACTTACATATATATAACTTACGCGAACGCCGCCAAGGCCCTCTTAAGGGCCCCCATATCAGTAACTAATCTCTATTCAGAGCACCTTAACCGAGTTTGTAACGTCGTACGGCATTTACTTGAAGCCGGGGCGTTTACAAAATTGGCGACCGCGCCAGGATATTGATTATTGTTCTGATTTTTTTGGTATAAATAAAATTGACTTCCTTTTTCATCTATTTGGGATAAATAGATTGACATTTGTGTTTTCTTTACCCTGATCGTGGTTTTCTGGGAAATCTGTTGGGTATATATTCGTGGATTTGTGGGGATAATTATAATACATTGTCATCAAAGGCCAACGGGGCCTCTATTTACCTTTCCTACGTACGAAACGGCACCGTACGTACTCAATTTCGGATTTTTGGAAACAGTGACTTTTTTGTTCTGCACTTATTCAACTGTGGAAGCTGTTTGTGGGTAAGCGTTTCGTTAAAGTATATTTATATATTTTCATATTGCTTATAAATTTATGCTTTTAAGATCCCGTAAGATTGTTAAAATGTCAGGTCCAATTTTAGATATTGATGTTCCTGTTTGGGATGGAGATAGTGAGCTATTCTTTATGCGCGTAGACTCCGCTTTCTCCCCGTTTCCTGATTATGACAGTCATCAAAAACTGTCGAAGGTTTTTGCTAAACTACCTTCTGAATTGCAGCGACGGATTTATCCTAAGCTTGAGGCCATTAGGAAGCTACCTAATCCCATTTTGGGCCTACAAAACGAGGTAGAATCCTTGCTTGGACCCACGGAAACTGAGCAGATAATAAACAAATATGCGCAGTTAGATATGCCAAATCTTGGCCCCATAGAAATACTGAGGGAATTACGGAAACGTTGGTATAAAACCAACATTTCTGACCATGAGGCTAAGGTTGTTTTTATTAACAATCTTCCCCAAACATTAAAACTCTTTGCCAGACAGCTCCCCAACACTCTCTCTATAGATGACTTATCTGAGAGATGTGAGTTAGAATATAGGGTTTTGGAACCCAAAGTGAATCCATCATCCTTTTCTTCACCCCGCAAGATGATAGAATCTCCTCTTTAGAGAGAACAGTGGCGAACATGGCCAAAGTTCTAGAAGGATTGGCCATTACCAAATCCGAGATAAATCAAATGAATGCTCGACCAAAATTCGTTTCCAAGTCAAATTATAATGGTAGGCGGCGATCGAGATCTCCGCAATCCTTTAATAAATATGCTCCAAAGAACTGGTGTTATAACCACCAGAAGTTTTTTATGCTTGCCAAGTTTGTCTTTGTCGTTCCGAAGAATTTCCGAATGAGTGTCAATTTCCACAGCTGACGGAGAGGACAACAGACCGCAGGCACAAGGGTGCATCAGTATCGGGAAACGTCTGGCGCAGGAAGTAGAAGACCGTACTTTCTGCACATCAACGGCATCAACGGCGCTACAGGGAAGAAGCCAACTACAATCCGACATCCCTGTCGACTCTTTTCGTCCACGCCGAATTTTTCACATAGAGAACCAAACAGACAATGCCGGTCGCAATCACCAGCCTACTTGTTTGCATGACCCGGCCAAACAGCCAAACGAACTTCTGCACCTTCTTGATTTCAAAACTGGCGAAGAGTTCATCGTAGACACAGGTGCGGCAGTCTCAGTTCTCAAAGGTGATTCAATGGCCGAGATGTCGCTAGGCGTTCTTCTCGCAACAGCTACAGGCGAGCCCATACCAACTTATGGCTGCCGGTACCGCACACTCAACATAGGTCTACGACGTGAATTTTCCCACAACTTCATCATTGCCAAGGTCTCACATAATATAATAGGCCTTGATTTCCTTCTAAAATTTCGGCTCATTGTTGATCTTGCCAATCAAAAGATCATCGACCCCTCCACCGGACTTGAGCAAAGTTTTTGGACACTTGCCTCCGAGCGTTTGGAGTTACAGGTCATTCAGCCAACCCCAGTGCATCATTCAGCAGAGATATCAGCAGCTCTTCAAAAATACAAGTCGCTTTTCAATCTTAACAAGTCAGAGCTACGAGTCTCTAACACGATGCACCATATCGTCACAGAAGGACAACCTATTGCACTCAAGAAGCGACCACTGGCTCCTGCTAAGCTGAAAGCTGCCCAAGAAGAATTCTCAAGGCTTTTGGAAGAGGGAATCATCAGACCATCGAAAAGTTCATGGGCGTCACCACTGCACTTAGTCTCAAAATCAAACGGATCTTACAGAGCCTGTGGAGACTACCGTAAGCTAAATTCAGTGACAAAATCTGATGCATATCCTATTCCAAATATCAACACTTTACTTGAAAAACTCAACGGCAGCAATTTCTTCTCAGTGATTGACCTCAGACAAGCGTACCATCACATACCGGTAGCACCAGAGGATATCGAGAAAACTGCAGTCATCACTCCATTTGGCCTTTTTGAATATCTTTACATGCCTTTTGGACTTAAGTGTGCTACTCAGACATTTCAAAGATTCATAGACAACATACCTCGCGACGACTCTGCTTATTGTATGTCATATCTCGATGACATTATGGTATTCAGTCCAGATCTAGAATCTCATGCGAAACATCTACGAAATGTCCTCTCACGCTTATCCAACCACGGACTCAAGATCAACTGTGACAAGACGCAGATTGCAACTTCATCCGTCGACTTCTTAGGGCATCGTATCACGGCCCAAGGTATTCAACCGTTGCCGTCAAAGACGAATTCAATCAAGAATATCAAGTCACCAAGGACTGTTAACGAGTTGCAGAAAATCCTGGGAGTACTAAACTATTATCGCAAGTTCATTCCGAGCCTTTCAAAACAACTTTATCCTTTGTGCAGGCACCTGCGGAACCGAAAAGGACTTAGCAAGAATTCCATCATTGCTTGGTCATCCGAAGACGAGGAATTACTTCGACTTGCCATCAACTCGTTAGCAAATGCCACAATGCTAACGCATCCAGATTTTGAAAAGCCATTTCTACTCACGACAGATGCTTCTGAATTCGCTATTGGAGCCACGTTGGAACAAGAGATCGACGGAGTTCGGAAGCCTATCAGTTTCTACTCGCGTACTCTCCAACCAGTAGAAACGAGGTACGACACTTTCGGTCGAGAACTTCTCGCCATCCACGACGCAGTGCGCCATTTTATCAGCATCATTGGCAGTAGCAGATTTGTTGTTTTCACAGATCATGCACCATTAGTTAGCGCACTTCGAAACGCAACTTCATCTATCGCCAAGTACCCTGCCAGAGTGGAAAGACAGCTTTCTCGTCTAAGCGAATGGCAATTTGACGTCTTTCACGTCAAGGGCAAACAGAACTTCATTGCTGATGCCCTGTCCAGGCCAGACGTCTCTCTACAACCACCTTCGCCGTCACCATTCACTGTCAACTCCGTGGCACTCAGTGAACCTGCACTAACGCCAACTCTCCTGCGAACTGAACAACGCGGTGACATTCACATTCAAAGATCAATAGCCCGTCACCCAACCAAGTTCATATGCCGTCTGTGGGAAGGCTTACCAATTGTTTACTTCACGGGTACGCAGCCCAACAAGCCAGTTCTGCCGACCAGCCTTCAGAGAAAAGTTTTCGATTCAATTCACTCAATTTCTCACCCAGGAAGCCAAGCGACTGTCCGACTTCTTACAGATCGTTTCTGGGGTCACAGACTTAGGCAGAATGTTAAACGATGGGTCTCAGAGTGTGCTATTTGTCAGAAAAACAAGATCACACGACACACTCGTTCTAAGTTGCAACATTTTCGAACTACTTCTCGCCTAGCCATCGTCCACATCGACATAGTTCATCCGACAAAGGTTCAAGGTTTCAGCTACCTTCTAACTATGATCGATAGATTTAAACGGTGGCCTGCGGCATTACCTCTTGGCACCATTTCTGCAGACGAAGTAACTAACGGTTTTATCTCTGCATGGAAATCCAATTATGGTGTTCCCAATGAGGTCATCACGGACAGAGGCACTTGCTTCTCATCTGATCGTTTCAAAACCACCTTGCGGTACATGGGATGCATCTTACGCCAGACGACTGCCTACCATCCCCAAGCCAATGGCATGGTAGAGAGAATGCATAGGGAACTCAAAGCTGCTTTAGCATCCTCGTCCATTAATGGCAACTGGGTCGATGCACTACCTTTAGTTCTGCTTGCCATGCGTTCCCGTACTCGTGAATCCATTAAAACGTCTGCGTCACAACTCTTGTATGGCATGGATCTACGCCTGCCTAGTCAGCTCCCACGTCTACTACCGGCACAAGATGACCCACAAGACGAAGCTACCCGCCTTCGACTTCATTTCGGTAACATGTCTGAACAGCAGCCGAGACACACGCCTCGTCCAGTCTTCGTTCACCCACAGCTCCACAGCTGCAAGAGAGTACTCGTTCGCAACAATAATGCTGTTGCACCACTACAACCCAAGTATCGCGGTCCTTACCCGATTTTGCTCAGACAGCCAAAATACTTCATCATTATGCAAGGCGCTACACCGACATCAGTAAGCATAGACAGGTTGAAACCGTTTATCGAACCACCTGATCCTGAGAGCGTTCAACCTTCTACACACGTCTCAGGCTCCGTCTGCCCACAATCTCAATAACCTGCTTTGTATAACGCGTAATTGATTTTTTTAACATTTACATTACGTATCAAAACTTTTACCTTACGTTATTTTTCGCATTTATCTCACGTGGCATAACCAGCTGTTCTTAGCTAACAATTGTGTAGAATTTTTCAACAGTTCTTTGGTATTATGCCATCTCTGAGGCAATGTTCGTTTACATATTTTTATGCAGTTACCTTTGATTTTAATGTATATATTTTTACATTATAATGTATTTCTCACACATGACATCACACTGCCTATTTTGGTATGACCAGCTACTTAGAGCTAACGCTTTCGTGTAGCAACACTAAGTAGTTATCAGCTTCATATCATGGTACAGGCCACTTTCAATGCATATCTCAACTTCATCAATTGCACAAAGACCACTCTACAAATATCATGACCACAACGTCGAGCACACACTCTAGCTCCTTTGGTCGTATACAAACACATTGACGACGATCCAGCCTGCCTAGGTTTTAACTTAAACCTGGCAACTTCAGAGGCGATTTACCTCGAAATCTTCACGCTGCGGCTCCAAAATCTTACACTGCTCTATTTTGCCTCACGCTGTATGACCGGCCACTAGAGCTAACAATTTGTGTAGCAATTCCTAGTGGTTACTTGGCATCATATCATTGTTGAAGCAACCAACAAGCATACTTAAGCCCAGCATTTATGGTACATTATTTTTTGCTTAACTTGGTTCGAACTCTTTCATGCATTTATTATCTAGCCTCGCAGAGAATACTTTTTTTCAGAGAGGAAAGTGATATAACGACACAAATAAATTGCCGACATATTGCGTAATTTAAAATCCATTCTATTTAAGCTGCACCAATGAGAAAAAAGCGAAACTTGCCGTTAACCAATAGTGTGCAAGTAGACATATATTTCTATAACAGGGCTATTTAAGCACGGTAAATTTACCATGCAGTTCAGTTGTCGCGTTTGCCTTCTGCTGTGAGGTACGTGTGCGTGCTGTCTGCTGTCATCACCTACACTGATTATTGGATTGGCTTCACCAACAATGGCAACATCAGTAACGTCAATCTTGTTGCTATACAACTAGAAAGACGAGCCAATTACTACAGAATTTCAACGAAGTTACCCATTGAGATTACAACGCCACAACAGAGAGAACCACAACCCAAGTCAACCCGAGCTGGTCACAAGAGTCTAGAAGTACTTAACTCTTTATTTTATGGCACTTTATCCAAGTTTGTAACGTCGTACGGCATTTACTTGAAGCTGGGGCGTTTACAGTATTGTAACAACACAAAGTAATTGCCGACATATTGCGTAAATTAATTTCAATTCGACTTACCCTACACCAATGAAGAAAAAAGCAAAACTTGCCTTTAACCAATAGTTTTACAAGTAGCCACATATGGCTATTACATGGCCATTTAAGCACGGCGAATTTACCATGCAATTCAGTTGTCGTGTTTGCCTTCTGTTGTGCGTATCTCCGACGTGCTGTCTGCCACCTTTAACATACGCTGATTTTTCGCCTTGCTTTACCAACATTGGCAATATCAACCACGCCAATCTTGTTGCCGTACAACAAGAGAGACGATCCAATTACTGCAGAACTTCAACAAAGTTACTCAGCGAGATTCCAACGCCACAACAGAAGGAACCACAACCCAAGTCAACCCGAGCTGGTATCTAGAGACTAGGAGTACTTCTGGACACCACTACACATACGGACCTTCTCGGCATTTGCCAGAGAACGCAAGACCGACCCCGTTAAGGGCCCGCCAACAGTACTTACTTCGTATTTATAGCACTTTAACCGACTTTGTAACGTCGTACGGCATTTACTTGAAGCTGGGGCGTTTACAGTATATATACTTTTGAATTGTGCGTAATTTCAGTTTTGGTAATCTGTACTTGACTGGCCTGACTTTCCTCAGCAAGCTGCATTTGTTTCTTTTCTAAAATTTACGTTTATAATTACTCGATTTTCACAATATCCACCTGCTATCATTTTGTCTTTTGAATCGTAAATATTGGGGACGTTCTGGAACAGGTAATTTAATAATTCTGTTTTTTATGTCTTATTTCTTTCCAGGTTTTTTTATTTGGTGTTTTGCTACATATGAAGTTCACATTCCGTTTGCATAACACTAAGTTATCAAATTAATAATTAAGTACGATCAGCATGGATGCTAATCTTAAGTTTGAGGACACAAGGAAATTAGCTCAAAATTTAGCAGGCATGAATTTAATAGATGTGAAAGCGAGTATTAGCTTTTCAGATTCAATTGGACAATTAAGGACTGAACACGACTTGGCATCTATGGGGTTCTCAGTTACTAATAGGTTCGTAGCCTCTCCACAAGTCTCTATTTATTACAAGTTGAATTTAGAAATTTTTATTGTTGAGCAAGTAGCATAAATGGATAATATCTTATCCTTAAACAAGAAAATGTAAACTAAATTGGTAGCTCTTCTTAAAGACTGTATCAGAAAAGAGTAATGAATTAGCACAATCGGAAATTCAGAAATTAAAGCTCATATTACCTGTTGATAAAACTGAGTATGAATTTCTCTGTGAATTGGGTAAAGTATTTGGCAATTTGATATGTAATCCAAAGAATGAAAGCAACTTCATTGATTTAACTGAACTTTAGCGTGACCAGGAACCAGGACTTGTTATCTTTTGATAAAATTAATGTTAAAAATAAAATCAAAAGAACAAAAAGATCACCTTTGTACATCGATTGATAACCAACGTCAATTACCTTTAGCTTTTATGAATGCGCTTTGCTATTTTATAAATATTATTTTGAAGAATGGGTAATTACCAGTCGATATTTTTACAATAGTAGCTAAACTATTGCCAAAGGTAAGTAAGAGCACATGCGCCAGTGATTATAGACTAATCTCTATTATCCTTTCATTTTTGAAGATAATAGAACGACTGATACTAGATCATTTAGAATGTATGTTACCGGTTGTTTATTATACAAGTCAACATGGTTTTACGAAAGAAAGATCGACCATTACTAATATGCTTTCTATATCGAAACGTAATTACACTTGATGAGAAAAACTTAGATGCATTAATCGTTTTTATAGATATCTCAAAAGCTTTTGACTCTATCTCTTTTGATGCTATTTTAAAGTCGATTAATTTATTGAATATTGATCCAATTATTTTTAAATTACTCAGATACTACTTATATAATCGAAGAATGAATATTGAAGTTAATGATTTGATATCAAAATCGAAACAAGCAACAAGTGGAGTTCCACAAGGATAAAGTTTGGGGCCAATTTTAATTAAAATCTTATTTGCATATTTAGAAACTAAGACCTTTTACTGTCGAGTTTGCAAATTTGCTTATGATTTAAAAATAATCTTTCCAATTGATCCAAAAAATGTCGACTTCTCCAAAAATAATGTGACACTAGATTTGTATGACCTTTGTAGGTATTTGATAACACTAGGGCTGAGAATAAACAGTAAAAATACGAGAGCTCTAAAAATAGGTAATCGAACTGAATTTAATTATGTTTATTTTCATGATGCTGTGATTAATGATGTTTCGGAAATCAAATTTCAGCAAGAAATTAAGGATTTAGGCATAACTATTCAATGTACAGCTTCTGCAGAGAGACATACTGATAGGGTAGCTAGCAGTGCTAAGAACAGGTGGACACTAATAAATCGAATAATATAAAATTTAAAATGTATATAATTTTAATTAGATCGATACTAGAATATGCTGCCGCTATTTTGCATCCATTAGAAAACGTTTATCCAACAAGATAGAAGCTGTGCAATAAAAGTTGTGAAACAAATAAGCCCTGTCTCCTGCACTATATAAGCCAGTAGATTACAGCTTGAATCACTGCAAACTTTACGGTTTCGGAGGATGTGCTATTGCATAAAAGTTTTCCATTTGAACCAGTGGACTGGTGCCTATATTAATCCACTAAGATAGATTCATAAAGTTGAAACTAGATCTGGATATTTGACGATCTCTCGTCCTTTGGTGGGAAGTTACTCCCTTTTTCAAAAATTTACAAAATTTACAATAAATTGCCAAAGGGGCCTAGAGAAACGCCTCCATCTATGATGTCTTTTAAATTTTTATGTACTGAATTAGAAAAATCTACAATCCTGCTGATCTTTTTAATTTTGATTATGATAACACTTTCTACTGGTTGAATAAAAAGCAAGGATAATTTTTATTAGCAACATAATATCTTTAGATTATTATTTTCACGTTCTATATAATTAAAATTGAATTGCTATGCAGTACATCATCATGTTAGTCAACAATTCATATAATCAATTGCTAGACATGATTATCATTTTTTGTATAATGCTACGCTCGAATTATATCTTAATTTTTCCTATTTCGTTGATGAGTCTATAACTATTTATATAATCGATAATTGTACAAATGTGTTCTTTCTCCTATTTGATAATAATTAATACAGCCGAATTTTCAGATGTTGATATATTGTACATTGTAACTAGAGAATAATTGTTCATATTTATGCGCTGTGATATCTTTTTTATATTGTACATTTTCCATTATTATTGTCTATTTGATGGAACATTTGTGGTCTGAATCAAAATAAAGGTGTTCTATTCTACACTATTCTAAAAATAATGAAGGATAATAATATTGTCAAAATTAAGTTTGATAATTTTTCTAACGAATGACGACTAAGGATAAAACAAGGCTCTGTCATCATTAAAGAAAATAATGAGATTGTTACCTCATCCTGAGAAGAACGTATTTTAAATTTTATTTCTATTGAGGTTGGTGCTAGGACGTGTAAACGACTCGGCTGCAAGTAAATATCGTGCGATCTTACAGAGTAGAATAGTATCGAATAGAATAGAATATCTTTATTTGGATTCAAACCACACGTTTCATCAAATAGATAATAATATTGGAAAATGTATAATATAAAAAAGATATCACATCACATAAATATGTGCAAATCTCTCTAATTATAATGTACAATATATCAACATCAGAAAATTCGGCTGCAAATATCACTACATACGTCATATCAATTTTGATGTAGTTATAACGGTTTTAGCAATTAATCGCATTTGTACAATAATTGATTATATAAAGAGTAATAGATTCATCATCGAAATAGGAAAATTTAAGGTATAATTCGAGTGTAACATTATGTAAAAAATGATAACCATGACTAGCAATTGATTGTATGTATTGTTGACTAACATGATGATATAATGCATAACATTTCAATTTTAATAATAAATAAAAATCTCAAAACGGTATGTTGCTGATCATAATTATCCTTGTCTTTTATTCAACCAAAAGAGAAAGTATTATTATAGTCAAAATTAAAAAGATCAGCAGGATTGTAGATTTTTTCTAGTTCAGTACATAAAAATTTAAAAGACATCATAGATGGAGGCGTTTCTCTAAGCCCCTTTGGCAATTGATTGTAAATTTTGTAATATTTTTGAAAAGGCATAAAAAAGGCCGTAGATAATGAGAGATAGTTATTATTGTTAGCACTTAATAGGGCCGGAATTGCATTTTCCGGCAAATGCCGAGAAAATTAGGTAGTGTTTCACTTTCCAAAAGTACTCCTAGACACTTGAGGCTGGCTCTGGTTAACTGACTGTTATTCCTTCGTTGTGGAGTCGAAACCAGAGGAGTGAGTTGCTGCGTGTAGGATCAGAATTATCTTGATTAAGATGTGCGGCAACTCCGTGGTTGCTGGTACACGTAGAAATCTGATAAATAGAAATTCGATCCGTATGACTCGTTGTGCAGCAATATGAATATTGGCGTGACTGAGATCCAAGTGACTAGGTGACACAGCGTAACTGAGGCTTGTAACAAATCAGTTCAGTTGTGACCAGAAGGATAAACCAAAGGCAGCATGAACGGAAAGTATAATCTCATGCACATTCGTTTCGTGCTTACTGGCGACTCATCACTAGGAGCCGGTATTACGCCCTTTAACCACTATATATTTGTTAGAATTTACAAAATTTAAAATCATTTGCAAAAGGGGCTTAGAAAAACGCCTCCATCTATGAGGTCTTTTAAATTTTTATGTACTAAACTTGAAAAAATCTACAATCCTGCTGATATTTTTAATTTTCATTATAATAATACTTTTCTCATGGTTGATTAAAAGACATGAATAGATGTTATCAGCAACATATCTTCTTGAGATTTTATTTCCACGTTCTGTATTATTAACATTAAAATTTTATGCATTATTTCATCATGTTAGTCAACAATACATACAATCAATTGCTAGTCGTGGTTCCCAATTTTGCATAATGTTGTAGGGGACTTTTGCGGGTTTGTTTTCTTGTTCGATATTTTGTACCCCTACTACATATCAATGGTGGCCATTATTACTACCCGAGCACCCAATCAGTCTCTGATCCCTTTCGGATGGTTGATATGAGAAGACTGAAGAAAGGTTTCATAGATATATTCCACACAATGTAGCATATATAAATATAATTCACTGTTAATCCGAATTGAAGGAGTTGGTTGGCAATAATACAGATTTTAATGTAAAAGTATGTTTTAACTACCGTTAACAATTAAACTAAATTGTCCGTCTCCTAGACGGCAAAGATTAAAATGATTTATATTTATAAAGAAATACAAGAAATTATTCTTACACAAATGTCTGGATTGGAATGAACATTGTCAAATGATTGAAAAGACATGATAATCTGAATATAGTAAAATTATTTATGTTTATAAAGGAACATGTTTTGTGTAAACCGTTTAACGACTTTTATGACAAAAACTCAAAGAATACATGATGATGTTAATGGAGTTAACATTGAAAGTTATCACTAAAATTGACCATGGAAACCGTTTAAAATTTAAATGACAAACAACTCACAAATGTTTAGTTCTTTGCTTTCTATAGTAAACAATCAATCAATCATTTTCATAGTAATGAATATTATAATAAAGTGAGATAAATTCACTGTGACACAATAGTCCACCGCGTGATCCTCTCGGATCGCGCGCGGTTCTGTCTATTTTATAAAAACACTATTAATTACAAATAAAATTGCAGTTCAAGAAATATCGATTAAAATTGCTTGAGACTAAAAGAGATTGTTCCTAAAATCACAGCTAAGAGAAATATTGTTTAAGGACAGAGTTAGACTATTTGACCTTAAAGAGCACAGCGTTTGTAAAAATTGACCTTCGTTGGGTTGTAACACGGGGCCGCGTGTTACATACACCCTCCCGACAGTGAAAATTAGTACACAATGAAGGGGGCTAACCTTACAGGAAGTGTTATTGCTCTGTCATGCCGTGTAACGACTGATTTTGGTTCTGTCAACACTGATACTGGCTCCTCTATTTCTCGCGTTCTTGGACGGATGGTTAGGTCGAAGTGTTCGAGAAAGTCACGTCCAATGATGTTTCATGTCGTGTTGGCGATGATGAACGGATATTTGAAACATTATGTTGAGTTGGAGAACAAAATTGTGTGTACTCGTACCCCAAACGTCGCTATGTTGGAGCCATTCGCGCAGGTCAGACTGTTGGTGTCGACTGGGTGGGTTGGTTCGAGATAATTGTGGCATAGTGAGCTTACATCTGATCCAGTGTCTATGACAATTCATTCGCCAGAGATTGCGTCACGGATGAGAAAGTATGTTGATAGTGGCAACCGACGATGAGATTAGTTGCTGGCATTTGGGCGTTTGAAGCATGACTTAATTGGAGCCGTCGCTGTAAAGACAATAGTTTGATTGCGCTCTACCGCGAAAGCAACGTGCTTCGAACAATCAGACGTGGAGCGGCCAACAATCTTGGGGTGCTCAGCCTCTGCTGCCGCCGAGGAGGCTGATCCCACTCGTCTTCTTGAGACTAAAAGAGATTGTTTCTAAAATCACAGCTAAGAGAAATATTGTTTAAGGACAGAGTTAGAATATATGACCTTAAAGAGCACAGCGTTTGTAAAAATTGACCTTCATTGGGTTGTGACACGGAGCCGCGTGTTAGAATGTAACATTCGAAATATACCTTAATTTTTCCTATTTCGATGATGATTCTATTACTCTTTATATGTTCAATTATTGTTCAAACGCGATTAATTAATAAGACCGATTTTTTCCTATATCATAATAACTATATCAAAGTTAATATGACATATGCAGTGATATTACAGCCAAACTTTCTGATGTTGATATATTGTGCAGTAGAACTAGAGAGATTTACTTATCTATACGAGACTAATTGCACATATTTATGTAATTTGACTTATTTTATATTGTACATTTTCCAATATTATTATTTATTTGATGGAACATATGTGGTTTGAATCCAAATAAATATATTCTGTTCTATTCGATTCTATTCTACTCTGTAAGATCGCACGATATTTACTTGCAGCCGAGTCGTTTACACGGCCTAGCCCCAACCTCAATAGAAATAAAATTTAACATACGGTCTTCTCAGGATGAGGTAACAATCTCATTATTTTCTTTAATGATGAGAGAGCCTTGTTTTATCCTTAGTCGTCATTCGTTAGAAAAATTATCAAACTTAATTTTGACAATATTATTATCCTTCATTATTTTTAGAATAGAGTTGAATTTCAAAGTAGTAAAAAGCCGTAGATAATGAGAGACATTTACTGTTTTGTGGCCCTTATTAGGGATGGATTTGCGCTCTTCAGCTAATGTCGAGAAGGTTAGGTAGTGTTGCAATGTCCAAAAGTACTCCTAGACACTTAAGGCCGGCTCTTGTTGACTGGCTGTTGTTCCTTCGTTGTGTAATCAAAACGACAAGGGTGAATTGCTGTATGAAGGCTCGGAATTTTCGACGCTTTAACGGCGGTCGAATCCATCTTATTATGTAATGACAAATGTGACCACGTAATTTGATATACAAGTCACTATGCCAAAAACAGATTGACGTCTTTAAGAATTGGAATATGTCACTAGAAATCAGTTTTTATCCGTTATTGCGTTCCGCAGGGATCAGTGCTCAATCCTAAGATTTTTTAATCTAGCACTTTCACAAAATTAATTCTGAGCATACTCAGTCTAACCATTTTAAATATAACGTTGATATAACAGTAGTTTTTACTTGCTCTAATATCTCCATCTCTTTTTTATCATCAATTGCTCAGCTACATTCCGCATAGCATGCTCATCACATTGTACAATCGATTGCCTATCGATAAACACAACCAACAACCAGATACATTAAAAAATTTAACACAGGCTTGATTATTAAAAACTAATTTTATTATCACAAATAAAAATAGCTAAACCTAGTGATTTATAGCATAACATACAGGACCAAATAATTAGCACATAAACGTATTGCTCTAAATGGATTTATATGTGATGAGTTGATCAGCACCGTTTGGATTGTTTATAAGGTTTCCCTCAGTAATTGTTATATATGAGTCATCCGGACAAGACTTAGTTATCCCAAACTCGGCAGTCAAATTATTAATTTGTTCAGGTAATACTCTTACTAATTTTTCCAATCCTTCAGAAGCTATTTTTATACTCAACACAAATCGTTTATAA
Organism: Eudiplozoon nipponicum; assembly: GCA_029291075.1. Lineage (NCBI taxonomy): Eukaryota > Metazoa > Platyhelminthes > Monogenea > Mazocraeidea > Diplozoidae > Eudiplozoon > Eudiplozoon nipponicum. The sequence continues at coordinate 71,717 of JAQBSW010003577.1, forward strand.
TTAGTCAATTATTTATTGGCGTTTGCTCGTATAATGTGCGTTCATTTAATAAAACATGCAAATATTTGTTACATTATATTCACTTCTGTGTCTCGGAAACTCTTTCCATCATTTTGCAGATTACTTCATCTTAACTTGTGCACTTCTGCAATGACTTTCCGATGAATTAAATTCTGCCCTGTATAAGGCAATTGAAGCGTTCTCGGCCTCAAATAAGGCTATTGTTTCATCTCCCTCCCACTCCAGGATTTCGCCTTGGCACCCTAATTTAACGAGCAACTGCGACGTTAACGAAATTGTATTGTGCTTTGTCTTTAAACTTTCTACACAATACGGACCAACATTGACAGCCTGTCTAACCATCGGCACTTCTTTCACGACCATAAGTTAATCGCCGACCCATAGGCGAATGCATGTAGGCTTGTCGAAGTGTAGCGCTCAATTTTTCAGTTAGCAATGTTAGTTGCTCCTGAATATCCGCCACGGTGCGCACTCATAGGATAAAAGGATTACGGGTACACCAGACAGTCTAATTTTTCCTGGTTGTTTGAGCCAATCCTGTAGTTGTTGATGCTGCAAATCTCATGGCCCGCTCGACCACATCGTCCGGTGTGCTCGATCAGCCGTCGCTTTGATCTGTGAGAGGTAAGTGGCTGCGTGAGAATGTCTTATGTAAAGGTAATTGCAGTATTGATTAAAATCTCTAATCTCAAACTGTGAAACCTGGTCGATAACAATAAATTGTGGGACAGAAAAAAGACTGAACCAGCGCTCTTATAAGCAGTTTAGAATCTTCTCTGTTGTGATTTTCTTCACTGTTAAAAACTCGAGCCATGGGCTCAACATATCGACCATGTTAAACACCAAGTCTACTTCACCACCAGTCACCGGCAGTGGACCTACCAGGTCAATATGCATAAACTGGTTGAGTGCAGTGTCATTGAAAGCAATTGTGCTGACCTTTTCTCTTTTTTGTCATTTACTACGCTGACATCTAATGCACTCTTGACAAAAGCAACGAAATTAATTTACCATGACAGGCCAATACAATCTCGAAATGAATGCCTCAATTAGGCGCTCGGCGTCAAGATTTCCTAAGTTTTGATGTCAGGAGGCCATCAATTCTATTCGTATAGACTCCAACACAAACCATTGCACTGTTTGTCCTTCTTTTCGCACCAATAGGCCGTTTTGCAGGCTCATCGTTTTATATGGTGCAAACAACACCTTGCCGTTTTTTAAGCTGATTGACTATTTCCTGATTTGTGGTATCATTACCCTGTTCCTCAGATACGTTGATAAGTAGCGAAACGCGCAATTGGGAAATTCTGCTGAGCGCATCGTCTGGAGCATTTTCGATACCGGCAATTTGATGAATTTTTACATCGTACACGTCGGGTAGTTCATTGGCTCAGTGTGCTCTTTTCTTCTTGACACCCAGTTATCACAACTGCACAAGTATTTTATGATCAGTAAAAATATCTTTATATCAATCGATGTCAAATTGCCTGAGCTTCCGTAGTGCCCATTGTACGGCCAGTAATGCCTTTACTGTGACAAGATATTTTTGTTCCGCCTTAGTAAGTGCGCGACTTATATATTGCACTGGACGTCCGCCCGCTTGTAACTGTGCTCCTATGCCAATATCTTACGTGTCTGTAGCAATAGATATATTACCTACCAGGAAAGGCAAACTAATTGCTCTTTTAATTTCTGTTTAAATAGAATAAAAAATTTATAGAGCCTCCTCCGTCCAAAGTAAATCTATCTTGGCACTTGTTGACTTAAATAAATGTTGTTGCGTAACAACCATCCCTGCGAGATATGGCCTAAGGAAATTTACCATACCAATAAATCGACACAATTTTTTTAGCCGAATACGAAATTGGTGTTCAGAGGTGGCCATATAAAATCATCTTCAACACAAACTGTTGTACAAGAAAAGTGGAGACGGAAATTTTCATCATTATTTCGAACACATTCGATACGTCCTTAAGATCAAATTGTATTCAAGTGAATTGGAATTTACATTGGAATACATGCATTGCTAACGTCCACTGGTCTCCGGACCAAACGCCAGTTTTTCAAAATCCCTGTCTAAGCTCAGGCGTGGCAAACAATTTGAATTCCGATACCTGTAGGAACAAATCACGCAGAGGTGGCATTGGATACGGGTCAGGTATAGTTACCGAGTTTAATTTCCGGAAATCGGCAGCCGGTTAGAGCAAACCATCCTTTTTTGTAAAGTAAACCATTGCAGCTCAAAAAACAAATGTGGATGGCTCAAGAACATCGGTCTTTATCAACTTTTGTGTTACAAGAGTTGCAGCTGCTGGCTTCTTTGGAGAAGCATCATACTTTTTTTGGTTTGTAACCTTCATTTAATTCAAGTCATAGTTTAAAGCGATCGACCGTTGGCCCTGGACATTCGCTTCCAAAAAGAGATTTGAACTAGTATTGTATTGGATTAGAAACTCATTCCGCCACCCGGGCAGACAACCGGTCTTTTCCTGCACCTTAAGGATGCATATCGACTTTATGAAATTTGTGCTTTTCGGCCTCAAGAGGCATATACTATTATTTTGATAAACGATTTTCTTAACCCATTTTCTAATAAAAACAAGTCCCAGTAGGGGCGTTTAAATATTCGCTACAAAAATAGACTTATAGTATATAACTTCATCTATTATAATTTTGTGATCCATTCGCCCGCAGCCAATCCTTAGGCGATGTATTCTTTGCAGTTGGTATCTTTATATGTTGGCCTTTCTTCAAAGCCACTGGCAGCCGTCGTCCATAGCGGACTCTCTGATTATGTTGTGAAGAATTCCAATGAGTTATTTAACTACTGCCGGATGTTGTAACGGTACCCTCCCATCGTATCGTAGCAGCCAATGTGGTGGACATCATGGCCGAAATATGTTGAGCCTTAGTTCTTTATTTCAGGCCTACCTGCGAGCTCAGTATTACACCATAACTGGTAGGATCCAGCAGCATAAATATGATAGCCTCATTTGATTGTAACCCGGGTGAACACTCAGTTATCTGGAATGGCCACCACTTTTCGCGTGACATGATAAAAATGTGCTTCTCACCCGGGAGTGGTTTTGATTCTGTAAAATTCTGAAAACACCTCCTGAGGCCTGGCTCGGAAGAGATTTAACTCTCGTCTTTTATATTCTTCATACCTCAGGTCAACAGGCAATTATAATTAGAATGCAAATGTCCGGTCAACTAATTCGCGGACAACCACACACACAATAGATGCTCCTAATGAAAATCCTTTTGCTCAAACAGAGGATTCAAATTATTCCAATAACAAATGTCGCCTTTCCACATCCGAGGGTGCAAGCATGGATTTAAATTCTGTTGTCAGTCGGAAAGAACCCGTGGATTTGGATGAAACACCACAATATATCTGTCTGCTGCCTTTTTGTCGCGATCATTTTGTTGAGATGTTTAAGGGGATTCTCTCAGAATTTATTATAAGTGTGTCGCCCGGACAAGACTTAACTATTCCAAATTTTCCAACCAAATTTTTCAGTTTTGTAGATAACAATCTTACTGAGTTTTACCATTTGTCAGAAGACATTTCTTAACTCAAAAAAAGCTTTATTTACAAAGAATTATTTGTAGGAGTTTGCTCGTAAAAATCGTGCCCATTTAGTAAAAAATACAAATATTTATTACATTATATTCACTTCTGTGTCCCAAAGGCTGCTTCTATAATTTTGCAGACTGCTTTATCTGAATTCGTGCACTTCTGCGGGAAATTCTGTTGTATTCCATTCAGACATAGATAGGATAATTGGAGCGTTCTAGGTCAAAACATATCCCGACAATGATATTGAGGATCATGAAATTTAATGTTAAATTGTACTCTCTCTTCCATAAAAAAGGTTCATTTTATAAATGTGTGGAAGCATTTTATATAAGAGAAATCCTTAAACAATGCTAAAATTTTGTTTTCCAGTGATACTATTTCCATCGCTGATTTTGTTACAATTCAGACACTTAACTTAGAATAGAATAAAATGTAATAACATATCTTTCTCTGGATTCAAACCACACATGTTCCATCAAATAGATAATACTATTCGGAAGTTTACAATATATAAGAGGTATCACATCACATAAATATGTCTATTTAGTCTCATATATATGTTAATCTCAATAGTTATGATATAGGATTTATCCACATCTGAACACCCAGCATTAATATCACTGCATATGATATATCAATTTTGATTCAATTATTATGATAGAAGTAAACGGTCTTTTAATTAATTGCATTTGTACAATAATTAATTATATAAACAATTATAGATTTATCAACGAATTTCTCAGACCTGATAATTTGAAAAACAAAGATATAATTCCAGCGTAGCATTATGTAAAATTGAGAAACATGACTAGCAATTTATTAATTGTAATGTTAACTAATATTATGATATAATGCATAAAATTTCAAATAGAAAAACACAGATAGTAGAAATCAAAATTTCAAGAAGTTATGTTGCTGATCATAATTATCCTTGTCTTTTGTTCAACCACGGGAAAGTATTATCATAATCCAAATTAAAATGGTTATTAGAATTGTATATTTTTTCTAGTTCAATACATAAAAATTTAAATGAGTTCTTAGATGGAGGCGTTTCTCTATGCCCCCTTGGCAATTGATTGTAAATTATTTAAATTTTCGAAAAAGTAAATAAATTCCCAACATCAGTTCTCACCAACGTGTAGAGATCGACAAATGTCCCGATCTAGTTCCATTTCATTAAGCACCAGTTCACAGCATCAAGAGGAATAATTTTATGCAATAGCACATCCTCCGAAACCATAAAGTTTGCAATGAGACAATTTTTAATCTACTGGCGTATATAGTGAAGGACACAGTACTAATAAGTTTCACAACTTTAATTTGTACAGTTTCTAGCTTTATGAATAGAATAGAATAGAATAGAATATCTTTACTTAGATTCAAACCACACATATTCCATTAAATAGATGATAATATAGGAAATTATGAAATATAAAAAAATATCACGTCACATTAATATGTTCAATTAATCTCATAAAGTTAAGTAAATCTCTCTAGTTATACTGTACAATATATCAACATCAGAAAGTTCGGCAGTAATATCAATGCATATATCATATCAATTTTGATATAGTTATGTGGAGGAAGATAAATCCTCCGCCAAATGTAAAGTAACATTAACTGATAAATTTAAACCACCATGGCTGATTGTAACGCCAGTTAAATTCAAACTGCAATATCTTGCACTAACTTACGAGTGTCCTCAATATTTAATACATCGTGCATCCATCTCTGTGAATAACTAATTCATCAACAGTCAACTGCTGACATCGTTAGGCCAATCGGAATGTGAAACCTGTCTCTCCGCAAAACACCGGAAGCAAATAATCTGGAATGAGATATACGTGAACAACAGAATAATTAAATTACCTGTCCCAGAATGTCCCTTCTATGTGTGCTTCAGTAAAATAGAAGCAGAACCAATCTAAGCAGATATATATTGTGTTTGCTGATTGGTTTTTAATGAAAAAACGTACGAAATTGCCGCAGACCAGCGAAGATACAACCTGCTTGAGACCATTCGAAAACTGAAAATGGCGCACAATTCAAAGTTAATTATTTTTCGAAACAAAGAAAGTTCTGGAAAAGAAGAAGAATTCTTTTAAATAAAATTCGTTGCAATCAAGACACGGTGGTTTAAATTTATCAGTTAATGTTGCTTTACCTTTGGCGGAGGTATCGGCCTTCTCCACATACACCATCTTCTCAAAAAAAGATGGCCAGTATATGTTATCATGATTCTTCATTGACGTTGCAATCATCCAGAACGAGTTGTAGTATAATAAGCCCTCAAAGCTCATATCGCCCGGTACAATTGGACGTATCTTCCGTACCATCTGGTATGGCCAAACAGTTTTCATGTCAGGAACTGTAGAATAAGATTTTTGCTATGTTAAACGCGTCTTCCGAGTTCTGCATTTCATTTTTTGCGCTCTCGTATGGTGGGATTGCACATCAGATCTTCTGCCTGGCGGCAACGAAGGTCATTCAACGCATCTGTTAATTCAGTGATAATTCTAACCAGATAAACCGGGGAATGCAAGGATCCAACGTAAACGTTTAATCCTCAATGCCATTTATTTCTAAGTGATGAGATTCCGTCATTAACTCCATGTGACCTTGTATGGTCTTGCAAAGGTGTCAGGCAGTTCTTCCCATTTTCATTAGTTATATGCGAAGATGGAAGCCGATTTAGATCAGAGGACACATAGCATTTGGTTTTTGCTTTTCTGCCTTTATTTGGGGCCAAACAACACATCTTGTCTTTAAGTGCTCCCATAAACCATCTACAGTCTGAAGCCTAACTGGCACTGTTTTGGAGTTTCTTTGCTGGAAGAATCAAAAACCTTAATGGTTCTCCAAACCAGTTCTATATGGCAGTTCATTCAGTGCCCTATATCTTACAGTGACGAGAAAACATAGGAAGATCAAATATATAGCTTGCTTTAAATTAGTATACCTTAATGCAGCTTGTTCACGATAGCCTTCACTATCCCATTCGCTCGTATATATAAGCTAGTATAACACAGTGGCTCCCATGATGTTGAGGGATCTTACGAAAAGCTCGGATATAACGACACCGCGATCGATAGTGATCTGAAACACCATAACGTTAATGTATCCTTAATTCTTTAGAAACGCAACAAGACTTCTTACGCTGTCATGTCTTTTTAAAATCGCCACTTGAATTGACGACTAAATCTATCTACTGTAGTCAGCAAAGTATTTGTTTCCATTTAGGTGATCTGATAATGTCTATGTGTGCTTGCCGGAACTGTCCACCAGTATCCCAATATTCTTTATCTCGGTTCTGTATGTCTCCACACATTACATCGTTTGACACTTACACAGGTTTCGCCCATACCCGCAAAGGCTCATAGACATGTGGCACATGTATCTGCTTAATCAGTCGAATCATGGCTTTAGCTGGTGGATGTCCGATATCGTGTAAATTTGATAATCTTGGTCTAACACGTATATTATGTCATGGTTGACTTCTAGACGTTTCATAACAACCACTTGCCAATTTATGAGCCGTGCAAGCGAATATCCGTAGTCTTTGACAAAAACTAACGTGAAGGGATCCGATTATTACTCTTCCTTGATTCGATTAACGAAATTATGTAAATATGAATCATCTAAACTCTTCAACGGACCTTTTAAATATTGCCTGACAGACATCAGTTTCATTCGTCGGTTAAATGCATCGGCTACCGTTTCTCCTTACCACCAATATGACAGTGAAATCGAACTCATAATCCGCAGTTATTTGGGAATTTACTCATTAGGTAATAAGCCCATAGCTGTTTTACCAAGTATACCGATCAAATTGGGCCTATGATCGGTCAATAACTTAAACTTATATCCGTCTATACGGCTCAGCGGCAATTGCGGTGACATCGTTAGAAGCTCTTTGCCAAACGTAATGGCAACGTTTCTTCCAGGATTCATTGCAGTTGACACGAGAAACCCATCCGGTCTTATCCTGACTCTTGCTGCACTGCCCTATTGTAACATCTGAGGCATTCGTGATTTAGCTCGAAAGGTTTCTCCACCTACAGATAATATGGCGTCACTTAAATTTCCTTGGCCTTTGGAATATTTCTCATTCCTGACTCAAGTTTATAAAAAGAACGTTTGATCGTGCTCTTCTTCGATAGATATGCGTTAACGATCCAAGAATTCCGGCTAGACCTGAAACAATCGACGATAATACGATCGATACCCAAGAACTCTAAACTGGCGTATGTCTGAAGCAGACACCTTTTATAGCTTTAACGATCTTATCTTCCAAAGGTTTAATTCCTGTCTTTGGAAAGTATATGACCAAGATTCAACTGAAGAGCAACCGATATGATTTGTTAGTTTGACCACCGATCCAAATTTGTTCCAGCCTGGTCAAAACCATTTCCGAATGCTTATTGATAAGCCTACTTTGAAAATGACTAGTACCGCCCATTATAAACGTCTATAGCATACCCTCGCGAATGGGATAAATTTGATGATTTCTTCAGCCAAACGCTGAATGTCTATAGGTATTTTCAAACCAAAAATGCATTTGGGAGATATTCGTGCGACCCCCCTCCTGAAATCTGATCAGGTTAGTATCTAACTCTTCTCCATTATGTTCGATAGTACGCTGAGATCTAAAGTTGAATAAACCTCAGACCATTTTTTATATCTCGGAGTAAATTGTTGTAGAGGATAAGAATCATCCTTCGTTACCGAAAGTTTAATAGATGATAATTTCCACAAACTTCATTGACCCGGTTCGGGTTTGGAACCATCACTATTAAAGCAAATTGAATTTATCTTCACAAACTTCTTCGCGCATTTGGTGAAATTCTGACACAGCTACCTATGTTTATTTTGTTACTGGTTGAGCTTCTTTTGGTGAATAAGGCAACGGCTGTCGCACCATTTGCGTTCTACTGTCTTTAGACCTAGCCTTTTGGCACTGAAAGGTCAAACACTGTTAGCGCTTCGATTATATCGGGTAAAGTCATGTGCGACCGTTGGACGAGTGTGTGAGAACCTTTCAAAACCGCCGATGTGCGACCAGTAAGGCGATATCCGTACGCCTTCTGCGATAGTCCAACATGGGTTCAATGTCAGGGCTTAAATGTGTGTCAAGATATCCATGCCATTGATACATCCTGACATCGTCATTTTGAGCGCTCCGTTTATCGGAAGGAAGATTACCTAATGTTTCGACATTTCTTTCATCCTGTTTTACTCAATCAGACTCAATGTTAGTGGCCCATAGTTGATAATCAAATGTGGGGCACTCCGTTTCCCACCACGTCTGACCTAACGCGTTACCCGCGCACCCGTATCGGCATGAGAATGTGACTGAGATAATCATTTTTGTTAATGAACTTGTTGCTGATGTCTCGACAATGCCCAGATCTCATTAGTGAGAATCGGACTTTCAGCTTTTGTATCGGTGCCAATCCGGTCCCGTCGCATTGATCCTTTGACGGCATGCTCGGAAGGTATATCTGGGAGCCTTTACAATGAACCTCCACGGCTTCTACTAGCGGGGGTCATATGCCTTTCCCGGTGATGATTTCTCACCGGTTTTGTGCTTCCTCCTGCTTGGGTCCACCTAATCGCGGAAATA
>JAQBSW010003578.1:0-80901 GCA_029291075.1 Eudiplozoon nipponicum
TCTGGTCACAACTGAACTAATATGTTACTAGGTTCGCAACACCTAAAACAACAGATTGTTCGATCAATATGAAACTAGAAACGGTTTAATATTTTGGTCTTTTCCATATACAAAAATTGCTACTACATGTAACCGAATAATGCACAACAAGAGACGCTTGAATCTACAAAGATTAAATTTATGCAGAAATGAACGCCTCATATATCATCAGGACTTGCAAAACAACGAAAATAACCAATTTTGTTCCTGATATCGCAATTTTACTGACAGGATCATAGATATCACCAACATCCATCCCACCACCATTAAGCTTAATCAAAACAACTTGTATCAAATAAATCGAAGAATAGAGAAAAATTTTCTATTAAGAAAAATAATATTTTGGCATAAATATAAACCTAAAAAATATCAATTTGGAATAATGTCAACTTAGATAAATCTCTCTAGCAGTAAGCATAAAGAAAAATATAAAATTTAATAGTAAGTGTGTATATTATCAAAAAATCGATGATAGTGTAAATAATTATATTTCAAGAGATATGTAGGTTGTGAATTAGTCCGCCAAAACAAAACATATAACTGGTAAGTATGTATTAGGTTTTGCGAACCTAGTGACAAATAAGTTCAGTTGTGACCAGAAGGATAAACCAAAGGCAGCATGAACGGAAAGTATAATCTCATGCACATTCGTTTCGTGCTTACTGGCGACTCATCAGTAGGAAGCCGGTATTACGCCCTTTAACCACACTATATATTCGGTAGAAGAATGTGGAATAATGGGACGGTACAATCTCCTAGACAGAATGTGAAAACCTGTAATAGTGACTAATAATCTAAAGTCAACGACAATACGACTTCAATGCTAACTCACACTATATAATATATATACCGAGTCTGTAAAGGATACTAACACTATGGCTATTGTGTTAGTAACTGATACCTTTTTAAAATCGATGAGTGCCGGATACTAACACTATGGTTTCCAAGTCGGTACATGATACCATCCTGATGGATATAAATTTATGCTATAGTTCACCCAAATTATCCTTCTGGTCACAACTGAACTAAATTGTTACTAGGTTGGCAAAACCTAATACATACTTGCATATATATTAGGTCTTCGCAACAAACAGTATTTAACTGTAATATAACTAGTAATTCGGCAATATATAAAAACTACAAATAATGTAAATCCAGTATTTCATCACGAGATAATAGATCGATTATCTACTTAAATCAAGAAATTTCATGATTAGGTCAATGCTATCAGCCAAGGTCGTAAGTATAAAAGCTATTTTTCTAAAGCTAATCTTGAGAAGGGTGAAAACATTTTAATTGGTAAATCTATATGTTCACATTATTCGCAGGCACGAAACTGATTAAACTCGAATCCATCTCATAATCACGCCTCCTGTTAATTGATTGACTGTTGAAATTAACATGCAATTTTGTAGGAAGTTCCAAAGACCGGTTAACCTGATACAAATCTGAGTAACGGAATAATAAACTATCGAGTCGGACAAAAACTCATTTCGTTCAGTCGTCAAAAAATGTGACAATTAATACAAAATTTCACGTTACAGTACCTAAATTGCGAAACCTTCCGGATACAATTAGATACTTCAACTAACATTGGTTGCATTGGCGGTGATAACAATTCATTTTAATCAAGGTTGCGATCTCCATATAAACATCTGACTCATTGTGTATATACATTTGCTAGTATAAACTAAGTATTGCATAGTGTGGAAAAAGCAACTCATCCAGTAGACCGGTTTCGTCATTATTGAGAGCTCATCAAGTACTGACCAGAATTTGCGTGGCCAGGGATCAAGCCTGGGCACGTCTGCTTTGAATCTGGTGCTCAAACCACTGATCCACTCTGCCGTATACTACATAAAATTTTCAGTTATGTACTACCTAATGTTTCTTGGTTATGTCTACTGGTGACTCATCAGTAGGATACAAATTATTAAATTGACTCAAATTCAAGAATTGTTAATACTCATATGATAGCGTATACATCTCGATTGAGCATCCTCAAAGAAAAATAGTCAGAATAAAATGACAAGTTTGAAAAGGCTGCGAGTAGCCATATGATCGTCAACCTGAGAAAAACCATTGAACGCGACGTTAATACAAGTTTCCTGAAACGTTTTCATAAAAATATGTCAATGGGAAAAGCATGCAAAATATCGAACAAAAACCAAGTTTGGAGGTTTAAACCTTATGGTTAAATAGTCTAATTAATTCTAAGTAAACCAAAAGAACCCTTAAGCGGTTCAAATATATGGATCGTGAAATTCCTAATTTGGTAGAGCTCTAAACATGATATAGCGCACAGTGATCTTTCTTTGCTGTACGTCATGAAATCAATTTGCTTAAACTATTATTAGAGTTTCATCTGTTTGTATGCAGTTAGTAAGTAAGAAACGCAAAAGATACGAAAATAAAACTGAAGATAACTGAATTAATGGCTAAATAATATTTGGCGGCTTTTATTCATTAAAGCCCCACAAATAAATATGACGATTTTTCAAAGGTATTCGGCATTGAAAAATTAATTTTTAAATGCTCTTTTAATGATCTCTAAGATAATACTAATATTAAGACCAACACTACTATTACAAGTACTACTAAAACTATTAATAATATGTCATAAAAATCCTAATAACAATATTAATATTAGTACTGTAATTGTGTACTTAATAGTATATGTAGTAAGTAATAGTAATAATAAAGTAGTAGAAATAATAATAATATGTAATAATATGTAATAATATGTATATGTAATATGTATTATGTAATAAAAGAAAACCTATAATCAAATTAAAGTTATACACAAATTTTCCCTTCAAGCAGGCCAAAATCTCGCATTTCCATAAGAATTAAAAGTCCACACTTATGAGTAATCTTGACGCTGTTTTAAAAGAAATATATCTTTTAAATAAGCATTTGTTTGAAGAATTGAAATAAACAATTTTCATTAAGAGAATCCTGAAACGTGATAGACTTATAGTGTTTATTTAACTTTATAAACAATTTACCTCTGAATAGCGCACGAAAACGATAGTGGGAAAATGGTATTGGAAAATTTTAACTAAATTGCGAAAAAAATTTAACCGGGATCAAATTAGGAAATTGTGCAGCGCGTTCCATAGTCGCTATTAAAACGATGCAAAACGTAGTGAGGGGTTTGAAGGCCTTTTACATATTCAAATTATCGTTAGTACTATATAGAAACTTGATTACTCGGACAAAGTTTTTCAATCAGGAGAACTTCTCAAGTCTATACTTTATCATATAAATGGTTTGTCCATCAGAAATGCTAAAACAAGGCTCACAGTCAATCAAATAAATACTTGATCAATCGATAGGTTATAGCTCAGAGTTCTACCTTACTTCAGTCGTTCTTCAGAAAATATAAAAAATATACATCGGAACCATTTCTAAGCATATTTGCAGGATTTGCGACCTTTTTAAAAATAATTGATATGATACATACTAAAAGAAAAAGCTGAAAAGGAAAGATTAAACGAAATAATGTCACATTATACGTAAATGAAAGTAAGGAAACTGACTTCATACAAAATATAGATTCTTAATAATGTCTACCATTGTATGATTCAATAAAAAAACATGCGGAATATAATAAGATGTAATATATTTCGTACAAACAAATTTATAAAAATGTTGCCATTCAATTGACAATTTACAAGCAAATATAAGTCTATAACAAACATATATATATATATAAAAAGAATCTACCATAAAAACTTCAATTTTTTATCACTACCACAAATTCCATGATGCCCGTTCTAGAATTACAAGTTCAAGATGGATAGTAAAAACTTAATTTTGAAATAAATGCCACAAAGCTCTAGCTGAAATTGAGGCTAATACAACAAAGTAGTTTTTATGTAGCTGAAAGTTGTATACAATACGCCGCAGGGTTGACGCAATTGGAATAGTCCCAGACTCCGACGCAAAAACCAATTCTGCTGCAAATTATGTAGAGTACTTCAAGAGAGTTCTATAAGGACAGAACCAGTCCTACTGGATGAATTACTTTGAAAATTTAGAGTATATTTGGCTGATACTGTATATATATATGTATATATATATATATATATATATATATATAGATAATATTTTTATTAAAAATGAAGAAAAATGAAAGTAAACCACATAATAACTCATCAACCTAGATACATTTATAATAGTCGTACGAAATCTTTGCTTTGAGATTTAAATTTTAAAATTAATTTAGAAAAAAATGAATGACACGCAATGACAAATACTTTTAGCGTATAACTAAATTTAATAATTTATTCTAATCAATTTTTTCTATAAGAAAACATAGAACCAGTGGGAAATTTACCAGAAATGCGATAGCATATTTTCGATTCGAAGTAAAACGCGGTTGGATCCCAACACAGTCGTTTAGATAAAGTTGAATATCTGGTGATTCTGGATCAGAAAATGAATCTTCTTGACATTTATATATTTTCACAAGACCAAGCGTCACTTTCACATATACGTTTACAAGTGTCTGCAAAATAAATTACACAGAGAAGGATAATTGTAAGCAAAATAGGAATTATAATAGCATTATTATAAAATATAATTAAACTTAAACTTCACATAAAAAATTGACCTTTCAATCTCATTTATACTCATCTATAAGCTTAAAATAGCAAAAGACACAATTTAAATGATATTTGTAAAATTAATTATCGCGTCAAAATTACAGTTTACGTAAAAAGTAAGTAGTTTAAATAAAATTCCGAATTTTTCATATAGGTCGGTGAAATCTGGATTCCTTTGCATGTCCAGGTGCACAGTTGATGTTTGGCCTAAATTGAAGGGTTCTCACATGTCCCTTCACTCCAAAGCCGCCCATCAGCTGCTTTAACAATAATTGATTGCATGTGTGGTGGTAACAACGCTTTAAATCATGTTTGCGTGCTTGAAATAAACACCAACCCCATTGTATTTAACCAGTCGTCAAACAACATAACAAAACTACCACCAGCTGCAACGCACTGACGCGTTTCGACCTTTCATGATCATCACCAGAATACGATCCTCGATAGTCAATTTTCCGTCGTACTTTGATGATGATCATGGAAGGTTGAAACGCTGGAGGTTGTTTTGTTATGCTGTTCGACGACTGGTTAAATACAATGGGGTTCGTGTTTACTTCAAGCTCACAAACTTGATTTAAATTATCAGCTACATGTCTGAAAATGACGTTGGAACTATATTTTCCGATTTTCTCCAAATTTTCGGGACTTCTATTCCTGTTCCATCATCAGGGTTGACACCATCCTCCCAGGAGCAAAAACAACTTGTGACGCGTAGAAGTTTCAACAAAATTTTTATTTTAATAATTGTAGTAATCCTCAAATTCCCACTTAACCTAATCTCATCCTGTGTATAATAGGCTATATAGAGATAGAGGATAGTAAAACTATTGAAAGAATATAAAATTATTCTATCGTTTCGACAAGACCGAATACGAAACTTACACTAACGAATGGTATATTAACTAAATACACATTTATTCTTAATTTTAGCTTAAAAACCTGTCCAAACCAGATACATATATATTCATATATTAAATTACATGTAAGCATCAAGGTAAGTTCCAACGATTAATATTGGGTACATAATTTATTATAAAGAATTAAATTTATTCATTATTTACTTATATTTATTTATACCGAAATCATATACATAAATATCTATTTATATATACGTCTATACACTATACCGTATGTATATATAAATAATCATATAAGCAACCATGTGGGTACTTCCAACATCTTTTATGATTATCTATATATCCATTATATATATATATATATATATATATATATATATTTACGTGTATATACTATAGAAAATATGAAAATCTTATAAGCAATCATGTTTGTCCCTCAATAGATAAATTATATCAGACAAAACATATTTTTAATATTTAGATATATATTTACATGTCTATGCGTACAAATCATATATATGCATATATGAATAAATATATATGAATTTATAAATGGGATATTTGAACTTCAAGTACTTACTATTCATCCTGATTATATGATATATACGTATATATTAAATTATACACACATTTTATATGAGCACATAAATATCCCTATATATACACGTCTACACAACATAAATTTCGAAATCACTACTTAAGGAACCACATGAGTTCCTCTCAAATATAATTCAAGTACCTAATTAGCCATTCATATATAAACGTGTACACACCATATATATTGTGCATATTAAATAAGCATATAAGAATACATATGAGTTCACCCCACATCTTATGTAAATATAAAGAATCATCCATATATATGTATCTATACAATATATATATATATATATATATATACATTTATATTATGCATATTTAGATAAATATTTAAGAACCATGAGTTCCTCTCATATTATATAAATCGATAATATCTATCATATATCTTTACGTGTACATATATAACCTGCATATCCTAATAAACATACCAGCAACCATGTGAAATCCTCCATATCTTTTTAAATAGTTATATCATCCATCAATAGAGATTTGTATATATATATATATATATATATATATATATATATATCAGAGAGAGAGAGAAGCCCTATGATAATATAGTCAATATAATATATTTATATATATATCTAAATCAACATATAAGGAACTATATAATTTCCGCCAGTGCACACGATTTACTACAATTATCTAGTCTATCTAAATTGTTCTATTTATTAGCTCAAATTCATAATGGCGGTCTCGCAGTTGGATTTATTGTGAACTCTGTTTCCTCCAATCCACGTTTCATGCCTTTCAAGAAATTTTCATTAAATTCCTTAATCAATCTGGTTAATCTATTTCGCTTACCTAATGCAATCCGTTTACAGTCAGCCCATTTTATCTGACGTGCTGTCTCATTTGAGTGCCTCGTTAGATCTTATCTATTATTATGTTCACATTTGAATGCCGTTTGTGTTCCCCTCTACCTAATTTTATTTGACGCATGGTTTTACATATATACCTGATTTTGTAATCTTTACAAGATATCCCATATACCCCTGATTTATTGTAGAGTTCTAATTTTTCTTTATGATACCGTAGCTTATTTCCTATAATAACAAATTGTCTTAATACTGTTCTTATGTTGTATTCCGTTGTTAATGTCCTATTTTTTCTAATTAATCTGGTTTATTTTTCCATTAAATCTCCACAGCGTCTCGTTTATGATTTTCTCAATTAATGTTGCCGGATAACCATTTATCCAGAATATTTCTTTCAATTTCCTCAGTTCTTTGTGAGCACATTATTTCTCAATACAACATACACATGGAAAGATTAATTTAAATTCCATCAAAACTCGCCTTCTAAAAGAATATTTCTCTTACTGTAATACGGAAATCCAATATATGTTAGATTTGCATGATCAACACCGATTGCACAAAAATTGTGGCCTTCTTTCGAAACACTGATCCATTCACATTCCGGAAATGTCTGGTCTATCATGTTTGTAACGAATAAGGTTGTAAATTGAATTTATTTAAATCAATAGACTCGTATTCGTTCTTGAACTTAAACATCAGCTTGTCATCAGCCGAAGGGAAATATCAATGTTTGATTCTTGAGATGCATTCAAAAATAAGTTGCCGCAACCGATTTTATAGTTACGGAAGTAATTTAAAAAGATATATTAATTGACTAAAAAATCAATTTTAAATTTTAAAAAATTAAAATAAACATTCGTAAAATAGAATTTTGAAGCAAAATATTTTTCTTAATCTAAGCGGCATTTTGGAATTTTCACAAGGCAGTGGGAATTCTATTGTGATTCAGGGCATTAGATTCTACATAATTGAATGCTGTTTTATTTAAATTTTTTGAGTGAAATAACAAATCATAATATCAATAAGATACAATGCACTAGGTGGGTTTGCTCTCAGATAGTTAAAATATTCGAAAAATTCAATTTATTTAGCTATCCTCATTTTCGAAAGGGTTTTATTCGGTAAAGTCAAAGTAAGTTTCTCTCGAAATAGGACTGTTTTTCCCCCATAAATTATTGATAAAGGGATAGGTGGGCAATTGTCATATTTCAATTCAAAACTAACCTCGAGAATTCAATTACATGAATTGAAAATGAATAAACAAAATTGGAGTGAAAAAAATTGTCGTGGAAATGAAGCAAAACACGCCGTTTAATTGGGATTATCTACTTCATCTGGTGACTGACATATTAATAAATGTCATTTGGACAGCTCTTCCCCACAATTGACGTTTTGTAGTTCATCTTGTTTCTTTTCTTGCTCGACATTTCAGAATAAAGAAACAGTTAACGATGCATTGGTTCGGGAATATATGTTTGTCAGCATTTAACAAACAATTGTAACCAAAAATCCATAGTTTGTAATTAATTTGAAAATCAAATTTTCTTTTCTCATACATTGTTTATTTTTTACGAATATTATAATTATAATCCAACTGACCAATCGTCTTTATTTGATTTAAGATTTTTAACATGGGATTCGAGGTCGTTTGCAAAATTTTTCATTCCAAAGTTCGAACTATGATTTTTATTCTTCACTGACACTATCATCAATTAAATATATAATTAAAATCATATAATAAACATTTTTGGAATCATTTGTGTTATATCGACCACTTTCATAAGGATCTTATGAAACTTTGAAACGTGTTATTAAGTCCATAGTTTAGTAAGTCCCATTGGTTGAAAATAGGATTTTTAGTTTAAGTATTTATAAGTAATTTCGTGTTTCTAGAAGTACCTAACGCCTTCAGATTTACCCTATGTATCCTTAACTAACATGTTTTGAATCATTCCCAAATTATTTTCTTAAAGCCCTTATTTCTTACATTGTGATATATTTTAAGAGAGCTAAACGATGAACTAGACAAGGTGCTTAGTAGCCACAATAAACAATGTGACATAACGTACTTTTTGAATAAAGAATAGCGAAGTCGCAAAGCCAAACTGGCAAGATATCGCCGATTATTCGTTTTAAAACTGTAAAATGCAGAAGTTTCGCTAAATAATTTAAAAAATACTTTAAATTGTAATATAACACGTGATAGAATTGCGAGATGGGATCGCGAATCGACACACATTAAAACACCGGTTCTGTTAGAATAAATTCCTAAATTAATGCTAAGAAATTCTTTAAGGAAACAAAGTTACCGTAATCTCAGATATTTTTTGATCGAGATGCTTAAATTGAAACCCGCTATCCGTAGCAGTCGCTTGTGAATTTGTATATTACCTGAATACTACACTGATAGGATAAGGACAACTACAGTGTAACTTGGTTTTGTCGACTTAAAAATATATTTTGATAAGGAACATAGGTCATGAAGCTCTGAAAATATTCTTGCACCCATAAATTTGAAGAATTAAAAAAATTGGACATCTAAAACGAAATAAATAAAAGCATACCTTTAACTCATGTAACATTGGTCATGATTTGTGCTGAACTGATAAGTTTTGTTTTCATTAAGTATGCTTACTAAGGTGTTCTACCTAATCTCCGTTTGAATTAGTTATTTAGTATGAAAATAGTTGTTTTAAATTGAATGGCATTTAGAAGTCCAAGATGTGAATCAAAACATAAATATAAAATTTTAGACTGCAACAGAAACTTCATATGATAGTATAATTACGAGTGATAATAGATCCAGTAAAAAATAAAGGCTAAAATAAGGTTTCATTTAAATATGCTTAAGTTAATCTAACAAAGAAATAATAATTTACTGTAAGGCAATAGTTGTATCAGATTCAAACTGAAGCAAAAATGCTAGGGTAGCTGGGGCTAAATATACCATTACTATTATATTTACGCGTACAATTTACAAATAATTGCTTGCGTAGGTGATGATCAGAATTATTTACATCAATGTTGTGATCTAGATTTAAACAACAATCCTATTATACAAACCTTTTTTGGTATAAACCAAGCTTTCAACAAGGTAGCACCGTATAAGGTGCATTCGATTAAACGCCTATGCCAACTTATACGAAGCTAAGAATATACTGAAAAATGTAAATATGTTGAAATGGTGGTTCATGTTATGCTCGAAACCTTTATTCAAATAATAGCTAACATATTTTTATGCAAAATGAAGAATACAAAACCTTTATAGACATCAAGGTCAAATTACAGTATAAGTGGTGATTTGTACAGAAAAAAACAATCGACTAATCAGAAGGAGAAGCAATGAACTTAAAGCAAATTTCAGATATGCTCATATAATTATATCCAATCTAGCTCACCAAACGGTAGAGACGAGCAACGCTATAAACTGCAAAGAAAGTCAATAATTTACCAGATTTCATCACAAACAAATTACTAGATGTTAAACAGAATCCCCTGAGTTGTAATGTATCATTAATTTAATAAAGACATGTAAAATAAATATCTTTACATCAGATACTGAATGGACTGTTATCCAATAGAACAAAGAAACGGCTATTTGAATCAGTTAAAGAAAATTCGAAGTATTAAAAGACTATGGCTCAAGAAAGTATTACTAGATAATTTTTCCAAATGAAAAAAAGTAATTAAGTGAAGAACAGCGTTTGCAAGCTTGAGCTGATATAAAGATGCTTCAAGCTATTTTGGACTGATAATTTTGTCCTTGTGCGTGTTACAATTTCTTAGTTGATTTTGTTTTATTTCAGAAAAACACATTCACTCCTTTTATAATACTTTAGAAAATTATGTAAATATTATTAAATTTTATTCAACTATTTTTTAACATTTAACCACTTTCGGAATAACTAAGTCTTCGTTTATCTCGTTCTAAATATTTTATGAATTTATACATCCTTTTTCCATCTTTTACTTTGACATTAATCGATAACTAAATCATTGCAACTTTCTTCTTGTGTGGAAAATTGATCATAGTCTTAATAAATCTGTCGTTTTATAATTAAAGGTGTTATTTTCAATGCTCAGTTTGCATTAGAGTAATCTGTTCTTGTATACGCTTGATTTCATTCAATTTAATATAATTAAGGCTTAAAATTTTCGCACATTTTCATTTGTCTGGCCTTGCTTATCTCTCTGATGCTAAAATCAATTACTTCATGGTTAAAAAACTTAATTTGAATAGAGGGTAACTTTAGAGCAAGTATAGGCTCAGGATATGAATTGGATTCTTAACAAATTTTTACATGTTATTCGACTTTGAAACGTTACACTCTTACTAAACACCTTCGTAATATACATGATGAACTCGATAAAATGCATCTAAGCTAATCTAATGATGCGTGCGAATTTGATAAATATAAATTTTGCAATTTTGCCTAAGAAGAGATATTCATAAAAATGTAAATATTTAATTTTTATTGAACATTCACAAGGCCTATCTATCATTTAAACGTACAAAGGTATGTATTAATTAATAAGGCATACATTTACTTTCTCAAATAAAAGAGACTTTGTCCAATTTTTAACTAACTGAAGGAGGAAGCCGCAAAGGTCTCTTGAAAAATCGAGCAAATAATGTGCGTTGATGGCAAACTGCAATCGTGCAACAAATTAGTTAATAATAAAATTCTTTAAATTCTCTACAGGCTTAGCGTATCGATTGAGCATAAGGTACTAGTTTCAGCAAAGTAGGTTTCGTGTCATATTAACTATTGGTGGTGGTTAAACTCGTAGAATATGCGTTTATTCAACTATGACTGTCATCAAACTCATTGGCAGTATACAGAATAAGCTGTATAAAGCAGTGTGCACCAATTGTGCAATCAATATGAGATGCGACAAACAAGTTTGACTTAATGATTGCAGACGAGGTGTTGGCGAATACGCAGAGAATGGGTCTGAACTAACGAATTTGACGATAAAAGCGAGGTTCAATTTTGGAGATCATTTAAGATGGAAGGAATTTTGTGATACCAGCAATCGTTCTGCAAGAATATCTTATTTACTCGGATATGGGTCAAACAATCTATGCATACGCATATCAAGTATTGCGTGTCTGTTAACATACTAGTTCAAATAGGGCTAGAAGGATATTCTAACTCATTTTTTATCAGTTACGTAATACTTAATGTAAAAATATTATTTCTCCTTAACAAACAATATATAAATAGTTTATGCATAGCGCTAAAAACCCTGCATTTTGATCATAATAAAACATTGACTGGTTAATTTTTACTGGCCGAGGCTCAATCGCTAGGTGAATAAGTGGGTTAAAGCTTAGTTTTGATAAAATGCACTCAAGGTCAAAAGGCATATAAAGGAAATAGCGGATTCCATCACAATAACCAGAGAAAGATACTTATGTACACGTGTGGGCACTGTGTACTTGTTCCTGGAGGATATCTGCAGTACCATTCTAACGATCATCGATAGCATCAGATTAAAATATGAGATTGTTCGAAATCAGTTTGAGATAGCCGCAGATATTTTTAATGACAATATTCAACTGAATCGCACAGTATGGAGTTTCAAACAGTATAACGACATACAAAGTATCACAACTTCGAGTCAAATTGTTTGAGTCCACATTGGAAATTGGAGGCATCTAGGTCGTATGGACAGTCGCATATAATTCAACTACGTTCAACTGAGTTCCAAAAGTGCAATTATGCTTTGGTTATCAACGAAGTTGATTTACGAGCTCGCATTCAACAATGTTACTAATGATAATTTGCTGACGGGAGCGTCTTAAGATATCAATCACGAAATTCGCGTTTGGCTAATCGACGCACCTTTCTAGAGATTTATTCCACGGAAATACTGTAGAACGTGTATTGTTGTCGGAGCCGGAAACCTCAATTAAAAGATTCTTTGACAATCACTAGTACAACCTGGGGTACACCGGTCAAATTTTTATGAATAAAAAAATTCAAAGGGACTCGTCACATCCGAGTTTGTTTTCAACCTATGATGGATCTTAATGAGTAGTAAAATTGAGAAAAAGACACCATATTTAGCATTAGCGATGATATAAATGTCATCGCACTCGAATGAGTTTAGCCGCCTTAACTTTGAAGAGAATCAACCACTTTGTAAGCGAAGATAAAATGATATCGATTTTAGTTTAGAGGTCGCTGAAGCCAACGCGAAGATAGCTAGATTAGGGCCCCAAAATTTTCTTTCACAGAGAAACTCATTAGAAATGGATTACTAATAGATTTTAGAAGTGTCCTCATTTATCTAGTTGTCGCCAAGGAAATAGTGGAGCTGGGAGTGCGCATTCGAAAGACTTTTTTTTTAAATTCTTCAAGTCGATGAAGCGAAAAGTTAAAAAAATTATTTTTTTAGTTATACATATTATATTAAAAAGCACTTTTATTTCGAGATTTCCATATTTTTAGTGAGCACGGAATAGAATTTTTAATTTTTATATATCTAAGACAGTCGTAGTTTTTATTTATTGCCATTTATCTAATTTAAACTCGGTAGATTTTATTGAAAGCCAGGTTAAGCTATGCTCATCTCTAGATTCCCTGATACATAATTAAGGCAGGCCAGATCTTAATGTGATATCTTTGAATTTAAATTTTAAAATTTAGTTGATAGTTGTTCTTAGCAAAGTAAAAACTATATATTGTTTACGTTTTGCCTAGCATTCGTATATTTGATTATTTATGGAATTCAATTCGAAGCATTATCTCTTTAAGTCAGTTATTATATTTATGTGCGTTAAATATTTTCCCAAACATATTCACATTAGCTAACGTTGCGAGTCCAGCGTATTAGACCTTCCTAGTTCCTTTTTATTTTTAAATTATTCATGGTCCTTGGATAAAATAAATATTGCTCCTTAGATGAATAAGTAGCCACAACTAATCTTAAACAATCATTGAATGAGCGGGTGGTGGTAAAACAAGTTTGCGAGCTTGAAGTAAACGCAGATCCTATTTTATCTAACCAGTCGTCAAACAAAATAGCATAACTAACGCCAATCACACACACGGACGCGTTTCCACATACCACAGTCTTAATCAAAGTACGATGGAAAAGTGACTAGCGAGAATCAAAATACATTGATGTGATAGGTATGCGGCTCTCACCTCTAATAGTCTCACATACATTGTACTTGACTGGAAATGTCAGCTGCACAATTTCTATGCAGTCAAGAAAATTAACTTTTTGTAGCTTTCAAAAAAAATATATAGGTCTTACAATTAAAAATAATTGATTGAGCGGGTTTTGGCAACAGTTGCTCAAATCAAATTTGCGAGCTTGAAGTAAACACCAATCCTATTGTATTTAACCAGTCGTCTAGCAACATAGATAAACAACCTCCAGTCGCACGCACTGACGCGTTTCGATCTTTCATCATTATCGTCAGAGTATGACAACAAACTGACCAGTGTATTGCATTTATATATCAAAAGCATAATTAGGTATGCGAGACTACTAGAGGTGAGAGACGCATATCAAATTTTGCTTTCGATACATATATACACAATGCGGTTTGACCCTCGCTAGTCAATTTGCCATGGTACTCTAGAGATGATCATGAAAATTCGAAAAGCGTCAGTACGCCACACTTACCTAGTGAAAAGACAATAATGTTTAAGTGATCCACCAAAACTTATAAATGAAACAATTAAAACTAAATATATCACTTGATTTAATGTGTTCCTAGTTAATGAAAATTTACGACCGCGAAGTGAATTTATCGGCTCAAACATAAAGATAACTCTCTCCCAAATTGAATGATCTTAACAAATTAGTGCAATCACACAAGCACACACTTGCTTTGCTCATCATGGCTTACTACAATTCGAAATCCTTTTTCATTCTTACAACAATTATTTTATTTATATCTTTTAAAATTTGGCATAATTTAATATTAATTTAAATGCATTGTACACTGTTTAATCGGGCAACGACCTCATTGAAAAACAACGGTAAATCATTTTAGTTTAAAAATATCTTCAAATAAATAGTGAATTAGCAAAAAATGGGACGTTTTGATGAAGAACTGCAATATCAATAATCGTTTCTGAAGAAATAAGTGCAAACCTTTTTGTTTATACTTCGCGCGATTGTTTAAAAATTTCCGCAAAGAATTCCAACACCCTTTATTTGTAAAGTAGACAATCTCGAGCAATCTTGATGATGGACCCAGACGACTCTTGCTCTGAAAATATTGTATGGTAAAACGCATGCAACCAACACCTTTAAAAATGAAAAATACAACCTGCTGAACAGTTTCTCATCAACGCCTTACATATTTTGTCGTGATTTCGCCATTTATGCAGACTAAATTTAATGTGGCTATGAAAAACATATGAATTTTGTCAAGCTACACGCCAAGAGTGATAATTTTTATTAACGTTAAACCGATAAATAAATAAAGGTCAAACTTTGGTGTAAACTTTAATGAAAAACGCATCACACTGCACATGATGGGTTGATAGTATTTATTTTTAGTTAAGGCTATGATAGAGCAAGTTCTAAGCGATTCCAATAGACAGTAACATCAAAAAGTACACGATAGTCAACTAGTTATATTGAGCAAACACGAGTTTTTCGTAAACATTGACGGATGGAATAGGAATGCTTCTCAAGTACTCTTTTCTAAGTATGGAAAAATACATAATTTACTGTAATTAGCATTGAGCAGTCTAGACTAAGTAAAAAAAATTATGCATTTCAGAATATGTGAAGCATATTACGAAAAACTAAAAGACATTTACACATGTGAAATAGCTAGGAAGACATAATTCAAGAAAACTTGCGATTTGTTAAACCCCAAATATTGGTAGCCCGACAAAACTGCGAATAGTTTTGATAACGATAATGAAAAAGCTCAAATTATGGAGGAAGTCGCAGAAAATGCTTTTGCTGAACACATTATCAAAAAACAGTAAATGGTGGAAAAAGAATTAAAGATACAGTGTACATGTTTGTATCAAGATTATAAGAAGAAATTGAAAGTGACACAATTGAAAAGTACACGCTTAAAAGATGGGTATGCCTGCAACTTGCATATTCACTAGGTAGAACACAATTTAGTTAATCAAGGTGGAATAATAATGAGAATTGTGCCTTAAATTACTTTTCTTGAATTCTAATTTTAAATTACAAATATGTACGCTCAACCAATCATTTTTTAAACCAAATTTAATGATCATGATGGAAACAGGGAAATAATTGAATGTATTAAGCACGACATAACGCAAAAATATTTATATCTTAATTCACAAAATAGTACCTGGTTCCAAATAATTGATGTATGCTACACTGGCCAGTGTCATAGAAACAAGGCAAGTACTCAGAATACAATTAACAGCTGAGCAAATTGAAATTGCATTAATGCAATTTCATGGAGAAAATTCCTTCGAACCTGTTTGAAAGTTTCTGTGATCTATTGAAAATATTAGTATTCACATTATTACAAGGCGAAATCTTGTCATGTTAGGCTAACGAGTAGGAAAATATCAGAAGCTCAGAATCAATAAAAATATTAAATTTTACTTTTCAAATGTTATTCATAGTCTATGCGGCGTAAGATAACCTAGAAAGAGGACATCAAACATGGTTCATTTAACCAATAGAAAGTTAATATAGAACCACAGATCTATATTAGCCAGTATGAGTAACTGGATGCAATCCGAAAGACACATAGATGGTGAAGTTAGCGGCACTTACGCAATAGAACAGGGCACTCCACTCCAATCATTTTATATTTCGTATAATTATGTGGAACAAAGTGAAATATTAATAAATGTTTTCGGATACAGTGCTGACTTCTATTCATTAGTGTACATTAAAAATGAAACGTACGTATAGATAGATTTTCTACATATGCTCCATATACTCGCACCATTTCATTGTTTATTTCGTGGAAATGTTGTCAACTTCATTTTAAGGTTCAAAAAATGGATTAGAAACGACAGAAATTTTACAAAATCTATCCAAGGCTTTAATATGGTGATCATCGATTCGAAACTGATTAATGGAGCTAAGAGAAGAAATACAACACTATCCGTTAAGTGTCAGTTAAAAATATAACTATGATGCCGTTGCCATAAGCTCTTGATCCACCCTGAGCTTACTGTCAATAAGAGGCGTTATTCCTGACCAATAAGCACAGATACCTTGGTTTAATGTAACTAATAATATACACAAAATACTTCAATCAGTCCAGATAGCATACTTAGAGATAACTCAAACGAAATAAATAAGGATTATGCTCATTTAATAAGAAAATTCAGAGTCGAAAACACTGAATGCCCACCTCAAGGTATATACACTCACTGTTAAAAAATTTTTAAATTCACACACCAGCGATAACATCTAACTAGAACAACTTTATAAAGCCTATTAAGTAATCATGTAGTTCAAAAGAAGTCTATTCAACTGATTCGCCATTATAACAAACTGCATCATCTGCATTATCATTCTCATAATCATCAATAAGAGCAATGTAAATAACAGGTAAAAAAATTCACGAATTCGTTAGAGTTGCAGATGTCACCATCATTATTATAATTTGCATAATTGCGATGACAGAAATGATAAAAATTACCAAAAAACAAAGGGCGGTAGAACAATAGAACATAGTAACAATCCCTTGGAACGCTTTGCCAAAACTTAAGAAAACCACTAAAGTACAAAAAGGATTCGTTAAAAAGAAGCCGCATACAAATATTGACGGAGTTGTCATAGTTAAACGGTAATGCTTACTACTGAAAGTGAATTACAGCAAGTTGAAAACAAAGTCGTCAAACCACAAAGGGCCTACCAAATTTTTAACTTAACAAATGCAATTAATAACATTTTTAAACGCACTCTCATTATTATTTCATATAATATAAATTTGTTTTATATATATATATATATATATATATATATATATATATAGGACAGACCATACAAGCACATGTATATTGATTAAAGTGTGGTTGGTATCTTCTTAGAATATTTCTACTCATACACTGATTTAACTTTATTTATATTGTTACAGCAAAATTGTATATTTTCATTTGACTTAGTTAAGAGTAGCGTTCATTTTTGGTTACTCAATCGATTTATCTAGAACAATTCGTAATGTTTTTATTAGTCAGAACCAGACACAATCAGGCACTATTTCCATTTGTTTTCCGGGTTAGCAGATTGGTGTTGTTTTTCGCGTTTGAATAGTGATATGCACTTTTCATTTTTGACAATTTTTTAATGCTAAATCTTCTAAGCAGATTTGAAATAAACAATTTTTCTTTCAAAATTGTTCATGATCGGGCAATATATTTCTCATTATCCAGTCTAATAACAAAGAGCTTGCTTGGCTTTATTTATTCAGAAACTGTCCAATTGCTAGCGCAGAATTTTTTCTATTGGAACTATTAGCTAAATTTTATTTATCGGAAAAAGTAGGAAGCCCATAAATGGCGTTATATGTGGGGCTCGAAAATATTACCATGGTGTTCAGAGTCTCCTATTCAGTCCCCCGAGGTAACGCCTTATTTTTCAATATTATAATTTTCAGACACATTTGCAAAATTTGCTAGACAGTTTAGTTTAGATCTAGTAGGCAAAATATTTTAAATCTAGAAATTTTTATTGATTTTTTGCGACTGGAGGTAGTTTTGTTATGTTGTTCGACGGCTGGTTAAATACAATTGGATTTGTGTTTACTTCAATTTAAAAATTGTTACCACCACCCGCGCAATCAATTATTGTTTAATTATATTGTCTATATATTATTGATGTTTGTAGTTGTGTTGTTTTAAAAATAATAAATCCTTGTTTTACATGGTGATAGCATTGTAAATTTTAGCATTATTTAAAGCTTCATTCAAACTGTACTTAGTTCATAAATATTTACTTCTCGGTCTTACTAGTAATAGACTTAAATCATTCTATTATAAGTCGCAGGACAGTAAATTTACATATTAAGCTCGCATACTTGATTTAAATAATGTACATATTATTTTTTAAATTTATTTAAGCATTTTTGTAGTTCAACTCAAATTGTATTTCAGGTATGAGAATTTATCGTATGTTTATGCCTGAATTACTCAAGTTTCGAAACAATACATAAAATTCTGATCACATTTAAAAATAGAACGTTTCGCTAACATGAATTGAAAGATTATTTCTGTGCACAGAATAACATTAATATTACGTACCCAAATTTTGCGAAAACAGTTACAATATGTATAAGCCAGCTAATGTCAAATTATTTCGACTATAGATTAGCGCAGTAACTAGTCATGACACACTTGCTGCCGAATTTCGGAATTTACCAGCCCAGGTACATTCTTATCTCACACAATTAGTCCATATCATAAGCACTAAGGGCCTCGGCTTGTCATCACACTGTATTCAGTGACACCGTTCCTCATCACAGCGTCCGCTGGATCTCCGTCTCTTATCATAACGTCCGAACCAAACCATACACAAATAATTATCGAGAAACCCTGCAAATCGTCCAGTGACTCCAGTGTTAACTTCACGGATGTGGTGCATGAATCATCGTACATGACGATGTGCAATCAGAAATGGCATGCATATTTGCCGAGATGGCCCAATAACGAAGATCAGAGGCAAGACCAGAAAATCATAAAGGAAGAAAGGCCGATGGGTAATCCTTCTGTCATTCAATAAACCACGTTGATGATGGTCGTCACAGATCCACTCTCACGGGTTGCGCTTTTAGTCGACACTGGTGCAGTAATACCGTTGGTAATGTCTATCTATTCGGTTACATTGGGTACAGACGTGAAAATGACGGCCACCAACGGCCAATAAAGAAAAACACATGGCCTATGAAACATTTTAGTGTCCTTTGGTCTATGGCGCATTTTCACATGAACATTTAATGTCGTGGATGTCTAGTATTGCATATTAGGACTAGAAGTTTTGGCAAAACACACTCATAATAGACAGAGAAAAAGGTACCTTGGTATATCCTGTCACGATTTAAACTATGCGTACCTGTACAGGCAGGAAAGAACGTATAATCTTTGCAATTTAGACCTACGACTTCTACAAATCAACTCATCTTAGAGTACTTGAAAAAGCTACCAATTTTCCCCAAGACCATGAGTATAAAGGCCTTGATTCTAATAGAACAGCCATACTGTCAACGCGTCGTCATATAACACCATGGGCAGCTATTTTAGATCATTTATTCGCATGATGGCGCAACCTGAAGCCAGGCTTACAGGACGCTTGCGTTGGAACAACTTCCGATCAGACATTATTTGCCCGTTTTAAAAACTTTCTCGAGAAAAATACTAAACTGCATGCCACTCAGCTGCACATACCATTGAAACTCTCATCGGGTGTATCTGTCGTCTCTCCAGGTGCCACACTGGAAAAGCAAGTTGTTGGTGAATTGCGTCCAATGGAATTTAACTCCATAAAA
The DNA here is from genome assembly GCA_029291075.1 of Eudiplozoon nipponicum. Taxonomy (NCBI): domain Eukaryota; kingdom Metazoa; phylum Platyhelminthes; class Monogenea; order Mazocraeidea; family Diplozoidae; genus Eudiplozoon; species Eudiplozoon nipponicum. Next base: position 20,399 of record JAQBSW010003578.1, read on the forward strand.
TTGAAGCCGGCTGAAAAGTAGTATTCACCTTCGTAAAAAGAACCGTTAGATTTGCAACACTCTTGTCTCCATTTCGAAAGATATCGACAACCTAGAATTAGTGGGGCGCCACAGATAGGTTCTTAGGAAAAATTGTTCAGTTTTACCATCAGCCACATAAAATATAAATAGAAATTAGTACGAAACTGTTTATCTTGCATTGAAATCAACTCAATCGTTCATCGTAATGCAATGCTGTCAGTCCATCAAGATATTTACACGAAGCAAAATCAGTAAGCCCACGAGTGAGGAGAATGTACGGCATGACGAAGAATCACAAATTAGTTGGATCGAGCAACTTACTGCCGCCATGACCAAGAATTTCGATGTTCCATATTCCACAGCATAAACTGGCGTAGTAAATAAAAGCAATCCTACAAGCAGTATAAGTTGAAATGCTATAAAATTGTGTTCACGATACTTTAGGCTTTGTAAATAAAGTTGAATCGTACAATGCCCAGAATTAAAAAAATGATTTTTTTCGACATCGGAAATCTATTAACATGCATCTCTGTTGACAAATCCAACGATTTCTTCTCTGAGTTCATCGATAGAAAAAACCGGACATTTCTCATTCCTGCAAGTATTTTGAAAATTTATCTTCAATATTTACAATAAAGATGTTCAATTTGATTTCAATAGTCAATATTTCGCTAAAGTCGATGGAGTGGCTTTGAGCAGTACATTAAGAAGTCTACTAGTTGACGCTTACATCATCAAAACTATAACCACTTATTCAAAAATACTGCCATGCATATCTCAGGTATTTTGATGGCACCATTATAATCTTTACTGAAGATATCAAAACAAATGACAAGCATGGAGATCTAAACAATTTGGACCATCAAATTTAGTTTAACTTAGTGCATGAAAAACATTAGTTTAACGCACTGCTGTTCTTTGACATATTTTTATTAATAAAGGGACAATGGCAGTCTGAAAGAAAAATATTGCGGAAGCAGACATGCACTGGACAGTACATCCACTACCACGGTGCTGTCCCAATTTCCCAAAATAGACTGTTGGCACACAAGCTATCCTGTCGAACAAATAAAATCTGTTTTGATGAATTTAAAGGTCAAGTATTGATGCGCATGAAACATTTTTTAGAAAACAAGAAACCCCGAAAAAAACAACAAAAATGAAACCCAAGCATAGCACACCATATATCAGAATATCTTTTAAGGAGAGCACAGTATCAAAAAGATTTACTTCAAGAACTAAATAAGCATGGACTTCTTTGATACCTATTACACCATTGATGCTTATTTTATACAAGAAAACGCCTGTTAAAGGCAAATGAGAAGTATAAGCTGCCTGCTACCGAACATCCCCATATTGTTTTATATTAAAATGTCATAGTTGCTCAGTGCGCTATGTAGTCCGAACTAGCCGATTTCCAGTGTATTATAGATTAAACACAACTGGCATGAGAGAGACCGTTTCCGTAATAGTTGGACACTATGTCAACAAAAATCACACCCCAAATTAGACAAATGTTCAGTTTCCTTCGAAGGAAAAAAAACTAAGAAGAAGTATGCACAGCGGAGGTTGTTGTATGCAACATCATTGATCCTCATCCAAACACGCAAAAGAAGTTCGCACGTGAATTGAATATAAACTGATAACCTTTTATGTGTGTGTTTACGCGCGCTTGTGTGTGTCCCAGCATGTACGATTCCTGCTTCCTCTTTCTGTCGTAGAATGTGTGATTAGTTCAAATTTATCCTGAGAATTTTCAAATAATTGATTATATAATGTACCAGATATCACAGTCAAGTTCAGTTCTGTCCTCTATCTAACTGTGTTGTATATACCTGTTTTGAAATAAAAGCATACCACCATACGGAATTTATTCTTAATTTAAATTACAGATAAATTATTTAATAGAAAAAATTTCTAGGCAGAGTTTAATCAATTGGTTGAGGCTGAAATCGATCAAAAATAAAGTAATTTACATTCTTACACAAGAAATGCCCAATACTATACGTCATTGCTTTCTATACTTCCTGTAAATGAAAGTAACAAAGCTGATAACCAATCCAGCTGTCGCATGTTTAAATTAAGATTGGGCTCAGCCAACTACTGACAAAGTCAACAAATAGTAGAGAGTATGTATTAGGTGTTGCGAACCTAGTAACAAATTAGTTCAGTTGTGACCAGAAGGATAAACCAAAGGCGGCATGAACGGAAAGTACAATCTAATGCACATTCGTTTCGTGCTTACTGGCGACTCATCCTTAGGAGCCGGTATTACGCCCTTTAACCACTATATATTTGGTCGAAGAATGTGAGATAATAGGACGGTACAATCTCCTAGACGAATGTGTGAACCTGCAATAGTGAAGCTAACATCATATAGTCTACGACAATGCGATTTCAACGCTAACTCACACTATGTAATATATATACCGAGTCTGCAAAGGATACGGACATTATGGCTATTGCGTTAGTAACCGATACCAACATTATTGTACCGAAAAGGTACATGGTACTAACACTATGGTTTCCGAGTCGGTACATAGTACCAAAATGATGGATATCATGTTACGTTATAGTTCACCTAAATTGAGAATTACAACAATTTCTGAACACCTGTTATTCCAGTAAATTCATACACTCTGGCCTTAATCGATATCAGTTATCACATTTCGCAGTAAGCAAGACATCATTCTATGTAATATATAACAGTTAAATACTGGTTTTTTTTGCGAAGGACTAATATATATGCAAGTATGTATAAGGTGTTGCGAACCTAGTAACAAATTAGTTCAGTTGTGACCAGAAGGCAGCATAATCTCATCCACACTAGCTTTGTGCTTACTGGCGACTTATCAGTAGGAGCCGGTATTACGCCCTTTAACCAAAATATATTTGGTCGAAGAATGTGAGATAATAGGACGGTACAATCTCCTAGACGAATGTGTAAACCTGTAATAGTGAAGCTAACGTCATATAAAGTCTATGGCTCCTACTGATGAGTCGCCAGTAAGCACGAAACGAATGTGGATGAGATTGTACTTTCCGTTCATGCTGCCTTTGGTTTATCCTTTTGGTCACAACTGAACTAATTTGTTACCAGGTTCGCAACATCTAATACATACTTGCATATATATTAGTTCTTCGCAAAAAACAGTATTTAAATAGTAGAGAGGTTGCCATTTAAAAATAAGTTTATATAAAGCTTAAGGCTTGTGTGCTCAAAATTTACAAGCACAGTGGATTGTGTAAGCGAATTTTTCTTTCGACACGATTATTGAAAAAGCAACCGAATATAGCATGATTGAATACAAAGAAATCTGCATTAAATTTAAACAATCACTAAAGAAAATTTCGACAAAAGTAACTCGGTATTTTTATAAAATACAGCACGCACTTACACTTATATATTTATTTATGACTCATCAGAAACTAGATCTATATTTTTTTTATTGAGCTGGGGCCAGGATTTGAACCGCGATGCATCTGGTTCAAAGAGTTGTCAATTGCATCAACGTCACTGAAGTAGGAAATTGAATGCACTTTTCAGGAATATGCCAATATATAACCACAGATTTTAATCTTCTAAGCAGTTTTCGTCCTTAAAATAATCTAATTGAGTAGCCATTAATTACAAGCGCGTTGATGATGATTCTTGATTTCTTGTGTGCACAATTTAGTTAAACACGAATTCTTATTCAACGAGTTTTACAACATTAAAGAATTACCTCGACTAACATATACTGACGCATTTCGACGTTCTACACTAATTACCACAGACCGAAAGTAAAGCCATTGAAGGACATCAAGCCGCAGTTGTTCTATAATCTACTGGAAATCAGAATTGCTGCACTCATCACCTTAAAGTTTCATATACGTTTAGCCCAGGTGTCCTATCGGTTACAAAATCTAAATGTGGCCACGATTATGGTTTTAATGCCACTTTTGTCGACTTCATTGGAGTAGTTCTAAAAAGCATCATTAATTGCACAGATGATAAAATATAAATTTCAAATCAAGGTTGGGAAATTGAAATAAACATTAAAATTGTTTGCTAACCAGTTGCGCAACATAACAACTACCGTGAATCACACACACTTTCGCGTTTCGTCTGATTGCGAAAAACATTTAAGATTATTGTTATTCCAGAAGTTTATTTTATATAAAAAGTTTCGCCTTGAACAGCTCACTACAAAAATCAAGTTAATAAAATTCATATATAGATAATGAATTAATCGCACTTAATGTGGAAAAACACAAAAACTAGCTATTTTTCTCACCTCATTCTAACATTTCCACAATTTAAAATCTAGCTAAATCCAATCTAGTAGCCCATGCCTTTAATTCATACAGCTAAATAAAGTTAAAACTATTACTTGATGATAGACAGATTAAAAATAATGCATATTAACTATTAAATTAAATTCGCTATTCAATGCAGCGCTAGTTTAGATTATGCGAATTTAAAACGCAGTTTATTTAAAGATTGCTGGCAGCATACTTTACAGCAATGCTTTATAGATTAATGTAATCGCTGTGGAGAAGTTAAAATATTATCAACATAAAATGCACAAGCAGTGATTTTTTCTTTTGCATAAATTAATGCCAATTGTTATTCTACAAAATAGACAACTTTTGAAATTAAGAAAAGTCAGAAATTAGCTAAAGATTTGGTTACGCATATTTGGAAGTACGGCACAGAAATAGTTTGTTTATAAGCCGCGCTCCAATGCGGCCATTAGCCAAACTAATACTATCAGAAGTTTTTGAGAAAAGAAAGGTGTGTCGTTTTGAAAATACAATACCAAAATATGTACAGATTAGTTAAGAACTGAAACTTTGATGATGAACACATAATGTGATAAATTAGATGCATAATGATCGCTATTTAAAGTTGTTCAAAACCAGAAAACGTGTTGATTATTTTAAAATGTTGTCAAAACTAGGAGATCGTGCTTTTCTTCAAAGAAGGCATTAGAAATTATTATACAATTTCGCAGCCTAATCCAATTTCGGTAAGACCCGACATCCTCTATAAAGATTTTCGTATAAAAATGATTGTATGACAAAACTGCTACCTAATCCTGAAATAAGCTAAATATCAATTCATTTTTCATCATTATATTAACTGTAATCCAGGCAGCCAGACAAATTAATAATGCTTTTGAGTGGACATTTCAGAAGACATGAAATTTGAAATACTATAACCCTAAAAATAAGTCAGCAGTTAACCATGCTTCATACAAAAAAGATAAATTTGCGCTTAATTCCACAAGAAATATCTCTTTTCTAATGGACAAGTATTTTATTGTTAAGTAGGTCTTTAGAAATTAGTAACAAATAAGTTCAAACAAGACATGAAGGTTATGAAATATTCAGCATGATCGAAAGGTCTAAACTAATGTACTCTTGCGTTTTTTGGTTACAGGGATTTCTTTGGTAGGAGCAGGTACTTCGCTCTATACCAAAAAACGTTTGGTCAAGGAATAGGGAACGAATGAACGGTACAATCTGCTTCGCCTAATAGCAGCTCATAAATAGGATCCGGTACTATATCCTAAACTATTTAGATATTTAGTCAAGAACTGTGAAACAAATAAATGTTACAATCTCATATTCTTAATGCTAGGAGCCCGTGCTTATCTTTGTAATCACAAAATATTTGGTTAATAAATATGAGACAAAAAACGATGTACTATACTATTTTTTGTAGAAATCATAGATTTTGCATTTATATATATATATATATATATATATATATATATATATATATATATGTGTGTGTGTGTGTGTGTGTGTCTGTAGATAGATACTTTTAAATAGAACTATACCTTGACACCTATATTGAATGATACAAGCAATATTGTATAATGTTGAACATACAAACAACAACAATTTAATAAGTGCCCAATAAGGTCGAAATCGGTTTACCTTATAAGTAAATACATGTTAATGTCTTCAATTATTTTTAAAAAAACACAAAAACAGGACGGGGTCTTATTGAAATTCACTACGGTACAACTTATAACACTTTTAAGTAAAAAATGATGTCGACTAACATAACATAATAATTTTCACTGTAAAATATAAAGGTATTCCCAGTTTTAAAATGCGCTTAACTTTTTGTTTATTTTAAAAGGATTATCAACTGGAGATCATCGATTTCTTTAACTTATCGCTTTTTTCGACTTGTGTATGAAAATGTCATTGAATTAGAGCATTGCCAGCTCGTGATAGTAAAATATTTTTAACAAAATATAATAGGTTTCTTAAAAAATATAGATGTATGCGATTTTGAAAAATAGCAAATTTAATAAAACTTTATATAAATTTAAAATAAAACAGTTACAAATAAATAAAACCTTTTCTTAATCTAGTAGTATTCTACGGAAGGCGTTAATTTTATCGAAGATATTTATTTGATATTTTACAAATAACACCTATTTTACACCTGCTTAATTGTGGAAATGTAATTGTAATCTAACCACGTTGATCTTAATGGAATCTGCATCAAAAGCATGGCATAGTTTCAGTAAACATCAGCTGATCTAATTGGTATGGCTAATTAGCGCAACGCACTTTTTCAGCTAAATTTTGTAAAGAAGCAAAGTAAGTTAGCCAGCAAACTAAGAAAAAAGATTTTAAAATAATAAAAGTTGCACTTAGTTAGTTAGTGCTGAAATGAACCAAGCTAGTCTTTCTACTGTCGTTTAAAAGATGAATAGTTATTTTTGTTCGATTAAAAATAGATAGATAAAAAATGCATACATTTTATAGCTCGCAACCATTAAAATTTTAAATTAAACCAGTTAACAATTCTCGAAATGAAGGACTTCATTAAAGGCGATTCATTTTGCTTCTGCCAATACGATTCAACGATCCCGTGCGTCTCACTTTACACACGATGTAAAGTGACATCTAAGATTTTTCACGCCTAAAAAGGCTTATTGCATATTACACAATTTCACACGTTAAGTATACACGAAAACTGTAATCTGTTTATCATGGGGAATATACTGGTTAAACATTATCAGAATTGTGTTTTTATTAAATCGAAATTTTAATTTATCAAAATCGTGTGGAATAAGATTTATAATATCTAAGGAGTTAACTTCAGGATAAATATACATCCGTTTTGTAAATATTTAGTTTATACTGATATATATATATATATATATATATATATATATATATATATATATATATATATATATATAAATGTTATAGATTAGAATTTTCAGATGATTACATTCTGCTTGCATCTGTTTCGAGATAATTTTAATGTATGCTCAATTTTAAAAAAATCAAATTATGAACAATATATATATAGTTAGGAGATAGTCGGAAATTTGTCATACCTTAGAATAGTTAAAACAATATTTTAAATTACTTTAAAATGAATAATATTTTAATAGCCCTGACAATAACAACTTTACGAAGGAATTTAAATTAAATGACTGCATTTAGATTAAAATCTTCATTGTTTTTCGAAGCAATATGACAGGATTTCTGTAACCACGAAACGTGCCGGACTTTCTTTTGTACAACATGAGTCACCTGATTACAATGCACCCAACAGCAATAATCATGGGACGCTTGAATGAGAAAATAGTCGAGGGAGTCTAGCAGAAAACATAGTCCGCAAAAGAGACCTATTTCAATCTGCCTAATTGGCATTGGTTCGACCTAAACCCATCATTTTATACTTATTTATAGTTTTATAAATATATTTATTTTTGTAGGATATTTAATTTACTTGAAACTGTCTGTGGTGAATTCCATATGATTTATGATAAGACAACTAGACGCCACATCACTTTAAGACCAGGTAAGAGTAAACTATTTCGTAGATATGGCCACAGAAGTTATTCAGGCCAAGATAATTTCGCAAGGTACATAAACTAATAGCTCTTATTGATCTTAGATAACTAAGCAGATTCTCACAGCAAATTAAAATAATAGTTACTATAAAAATACGAACGATTTAAATATTCCTGGGTTTATTAAAGAATATATGCCTATCGAATGTTAGTTAACGGCGGTTTTCTGACGTAGAATGTACAGAAATCGCACATTAATTTATCATAAAATGCATAGGGTCGTTTGCGAAAAAGGAAGACTGCCGTCAGTCACACGTACTGACGCATTTCGTCTTTCCATGATTTTAATCAGAGCATGACGCAAAATCACTAATTTTTTAATTGTATAATATATATACATTTGTCGAAAGCTGGTAATAAATGTACTTGACTGCAAAAAATTTTGCAGCCGAAATCTCTAGTCAAGTGTAATGTATGCGAGACAAACTCGGGGCAAGAGCCGCATAACCTATACAGGAACTTCGGTTTGATCATCACTGATCAGTTGGTCGTCGGGCTCGGGTGATAATCACGGAGGGTTAGTATGTACGACTGACGTTAGTTTGGCTCTGTTGAATGACTAGTTAGATACAATGGGATTGATGCTTATATGAAGCTCGTAAACGAGATTTGAAGATACTTGTACACATGCAATACTTCAAAATCAGATGCGTTGTGTGTTTATTAATAGCGGACTGATCATAGTTGACTACTGAAGCCTTTTTAATGCAAACTTGGCATTGTCGAACTGCAAGCCGCCGATTACCCATAATCTCTTTGAGCACGATGTATTCTGTCCATTGTTAATTGAGGTATACTCTGTATTGCAGATTTCAGATTTACGTATCGTTTGCACTTTTCTGGGATCATCCTCAGGCTCATTATAACACACAGTACAATTTCAACACAATAGAAAGCCAGTTCTGGTAATGTCGTTCAAACTGATCTATTTTTATTTATTTTGAACATTCAAATTTACAATCATTAAAGTGAATCCCCTAAGGTTTGTAGATCAAATTTAAGGCGTTCAGTAATTATTCTGAAACGCGCAATTAATCACACAAATACACAAATATCGATATATATATATATATATATATATATATATATATATACATATATATATATATATATAGAATTACGTATTAACCAAAAACTAATTATAATATTTTTCAAAAAACAAATATATATGTGCATAATTTTGATTTTAAAAAAGTTATCTTTTTAGTAAAAAATATAAAGATTGCAATAATAATAAAAAAATATTATTTTGCAACAATACCTAACATTCCTGTCTGGATGAAAATATTCAACATTGATATTAAACAACATTGGGGATTGTACGATAGTTTGGATAGTACTTAGCAATCTCTTAAACCGATAACATGATAATTATATGAATAAGACATGGTTATCAAATGCACGAAGAGAATAGCAACGTAAAACTGAATTAAGTTAACATCTTGAAGAAGTGTTCAGGTGAACAGACGAAGCTAATATAATAAAATAGAGAACGATGATAAACGAACATTTCTTAAGTCAGAATCACCATATGATTTCCATCAAAAGTATAATAATGAATTATATCAAGATCGCAAACTTAATTATAATAATTGTAATCACCGCCTGCGCAACCAATGTTCGTTTAATTACATAAATGTTCATTTTAATACCACATCCACTTGTAGTGTGTTGTCTGTACAATAATGATAGATTGGCGATGGTTACTTGTAAATTTGGGTGTAAATGGATGCCGTATGTGTTCCACCTAAAGGACAAATAGACTAACCAAGTTACATTAGTTAGTACACAATCGAAAATTGTGTTTAGTGTGCGGCAGGGTGACTTAGTGTTCAGGGAACCAGATTCTGAAGCAGACGTGCCCAGGTTTGAGCCCTGTCTCTGTTAAATTTTTGATTGCACGTGATGAGTTCTCAATAAAGACGAAACCGGTCTACTGGATGAATTGCCTTTTCTACACTATACAATTATTAGTTTATACTGACAAATGTAAATAATTAATGATTCAGGTGCATGTATCAAGATCACAAACTTGTTTATAATAATTGTTATCACCGCCCACGCAACCAATGTTCGTTTAATAATATAAATGTTCATTTCAATACCACTTCCTCATGTAGTGTGGTGTCTGTACAGTAATGACAGATTGGGGATGGTTAGTTGGAAATTTGGGTCTAAATAGATGCCATAAGAGCTCCACCAAAAGGAAAAATAGACAAACGAAGTTACATTAGTTAGTATATAATTAAAGTGTGTGTAGTTTAGTGTACGGCAGAGTTGCTCAATGGTTTAAGCACCAGATTCCGAAGCAGACTTGCCCAGGTTCGAGCCCTGTCCGCGGCAAATTCTGGCTAGTACGTGATGAGTTCCCAATAAGGACGATACCGGTCTTCTGGATGAATTTATTTTTTTACACTTACAATTCTTAGTTCATACTGAAATATGTAAGTAATTAATGATTCAGGTGCATATATCATGATCGCAACCTTGATAATAATACTTATAAGTGAGCAGTTGGTGGAATTGTTCTTCGAGCTCTTAAAAGTTTGAATCATAATGTGCGGTCGAGTTATCTTGTCAGTTATGCCACGGGAATTTCCATTTCTAACTAAAGCTTTTAATTAAAACAAATTACTTCACCTTATTAAAAATAATTTTGCGCATCACCAATGAATTATTATTTCACTAGTTTATTCTAAATTTAAAAATTTTATTATTATGTGGCATTCACCATCTACAAAATTTTTTTTGTACGCTTCTGAACGTTTCATTAGCTCAAATGCGTCTGGATACAAATGCAGACCACGGTAATTCTGTCTACTATTGAACAATTAGGCTAAACACGGCCAGAAAAATGAGTTGCGTTTACAAATATTTGCTTACACTAATAATATATGCACAAAAAATCCTATCACTATAATTTCATTCAAAATTAATTTACCAAATTATATAATTAAAGTAGATAGAGAAAGGCTAGTTGGAACATTTATTGAATGCGATACCCTCGAGCATCCAACTCAAGTCATGATTACTAAAAACATGTTTGTGAATGATTTAAACTACATGTCATGTGCGGCTTTGATGGGTTTAAATCCCGGCTACAATAGATATACCTTCCACTGAACAGTGCTCAATAATGCTAAAAACTGTTCGGTAGATTAATTGCATTTGCTATCTTATGCTATAATTAGATCATACTGACATGGTATTGTTATTCCTATGTAGCATACATATTTGTTAACCAAGAAGCATCCAATTAATGGAATCCAGCAAGGTTGATCCCGAAAGAAGTATCACCATACGCCAAATCAGAAAATACAGATTATGTGATTCAAAAAGGACATTGAATGAACATACCTTACTTTACATTTCTTACAAGGCGAGGTGGGGAAAAATTTTAAACTTTACTGAAACAATGTATATTAAACGATATCAACTTTCGCCGGTTATTAAAAGATCGATAAAACAATATTGTGCGTACAGGATACGATTAAACAGAAGCCGCGCGTATATTCATCAGGTGTGCTAAATCCCATGTGCGCTAAATGTCATCTGCACATATGTTAACAAATGGAATAACAGTTTAAATAGTGGCAAAAACAAATTCAAAGGGGAAGAAAAACTGGCAATGATCGAATGTGCCGCAAAGTAGGGAAAGGCTACAGACTAGGCAAGAAAGAATATCCGTACCATTTTCTTCAAATATGCACACTCGAGCATTACAGATCACAATTAAGCTAACAATTAAAAACAGCTGCACGAGAAACAAATGGGCGCACTTCCTTCAAACGAACGGGACGCTTAGCCTAGAAAGACAACTAGGTCAGACCAAATGCATGGTCCGATGACAGCACCTGGCTTACACAAATCACATAGCGTACCAACCAATTAGAAATAAGTACCATAAGTGAACAAATTTAATGATTCGCTATTGTTAAATCCGAACCTCCCAAACATCTATCATTCATGGTACAATCTAAATTAACTTTTATTCATAAACTGGGAAAACCAATACCCGAACGTTTAATTAATGTTCATGTGCAGTTAAGCAGTGACAAGATGTTTTATCACAATTTAAATAAAGATTCTCGCAACAAAATTACTTTACTATGTTTGACGGGTCTTCGACCTACTATATTATGTATATATATATATATATATATATATATATATATATATATATATATATATATATTGGATAATTACGTAAGACAACAAGCACCTGACCTAAAAATTTAAAAGTTCCATCAACGTGATAGTCTAATAAACTGGCCACGAAAAGCAAAAGCCAACAACAACTCACTAGCATCCAGATAAGGCCAAACACCTCCTCGACCAGCCCCAACAAACATTCGATCGGATTGGCAACAGCAGATACAGCGAAATAAAGTTCAATATAATATTAGCGTTCAAAACTGCAATCGACAAAATCTGTGCTCTTACCAAGTGGACAGAACAAACCTGAAGAAAAAGATGAAGCAAAAGACAACACTTGAGGAAAATAAAATTCGTACACGTAACAGCCACCGATGCGCAAAATTGGTTAACTCTCAATCCATCTATACCAGAAGGACCAGACATCAGACATCACTTTGCAATGCAGCAAGAAAGACCTTCACACGCAAACAGACACACACACACAGCCACACGCATATACACTTAATGACCAGTCCAAACAAGAAATAGAAGTATAACCGAGTCAGACTAGTTGCCATCCGCGTAATCAAATGAAAACCCAGGATGTATATAAATGAAAGATTGTAAAGTGAAGCTTAGAGATCTCGAAATAAATGGCCACTATCCACTTTGTTATTGAGGAGTTTTCATCCTAATAAGAAATATACTGTGTAATATTCGAAGGCTAACAATATATAATATATATATATATATATATATATATATATATATATATATATATATATATATATATATATATATTGTTGAAGTTTAGTCACAGGATTTCAGTTAGTATAAAAAAACAAAGCACAATATAGCAAATGCAAATCATCATTTAAATCAGTTTCGTCCTTATCGAGATCTTGTCAAATAATTGTCGGGTGTTGCGGCGACTGGGGCTCGAACTAGGCCACATTTGCTTTGCGGTTTAGGACTCATACCACCACGCCAGTGGTAGCGCAAAATCGGACAAGTACATGATGAGTTTCTAATAAGGATTAAAAACCTGTCTACTTGATGAAGTGTCTTTGCGTCCTTGGGTAATATTTAGTTATATATATATATATATATATATATATATATACTCTCTCTCATGATAGCTATTTATGGTATCCCTCTTGTTCCTATTGCTATTTAATTAAGCAATCATTGATTGTGCGTTTACTGTTGATAATAGAGTGAAATTAAGTTTTCGGACATTACTAAAACACCAAACCCATTTTAAGCATTAGCGCAACAGGGCAAAATCACAGTTAGCAACATATTGACAGGACAATTACTATTTAAGGTCATCGTCTGCGCACGAAGGCACACTAACTAAATAAAATTAAACTTCAATACATATTTTATCTATAGAAAATCGGAAACGCGACTAATCCCATAGTCTCAGATACACTTTACCTGTCTGCAATGTAGGCTGAATAATTTTTTGACAGTTTCTTACATTTATTATATGAAATAACACTCTGTCCTATTTACGCCCTAGAAAACTATCAAGCAGAAGCTGACTAACCAAAAAGATTGAAAAGCATTATTTTAAAGCTGCTGCATAGAAAACATGATTAATGCTTTTATTAGCACTTCTGGTAACTAGAACAAGTTGACTAAAATTATTAAGTCGAGCGAACACTTCGGTATGTAAGAGAAAGATACTTCGCTTTAATTCTATTCCCATATACTTCAATACAATGCCAATAACGCGAGTGTAGCAATTGCCCATACCGACAGCCATAGATCAAGTTTATCTTTCGCCCACTTGATTTGTTACCGTGAACCAGAAATTCAATAATGCTGCAAGCTCTCTCGGAGGAGAATGAGATGATAAATGAGCACACCACATTTAATGGTTAAAGCAGAAGGAAACGGTGCCACGGAATTCACTATTACACAGCTGGTTTTAAATGGAAACAGTTCACGAGTAGTATTGACAACTTTAGAATTAATACTATATTTTGAAAACTTCAATTGTGTTAATTTGTGAAGCCGTTGCCGAAGAGAGAGAAAGAGAAAGAGAGAGAGAGAGAGAGAGAGAGAGAGAGAGACAGAGAGAGAGAGAGAATGACAACTGAACAATGGCTCTTGAAATCTTTTCTTAGAACAATAACTCTTCTTGAAATTAATGACGAAGCATAAAACGTATAAACATACATATCAGATTGACCTACCTTTTCTTCATCGTTTGACTGTTTGTACAGCCAGCCTTGTTTGATAACAGTATTTGAGTTCATCGTGTGCTCGCTGTTTGAGTAAATTTCATCGTTTCCATCTTTTGTTAACGTCCGAGTGTACAACTGCTAATTCCACAAATGTTCAGTGCAAATTCACATCAATAAATTGTGAGAGAAAATATAATATAAATTATTTGTTTAGGAAATCCAAACGTCAGAAATTACTTTCATCATATTGCGTTCTTCGCGTAAAAACAACATTATTATGGGTAATTCCGAGCATGTCAATGATAGTAACAGATGGATATTCACAATTTAATCTTTGGCACTTCAATGCATACACTGGTTCTTCATGCTAAATCACCATATTACTGTTGAAGAATAGTGCAGTAATATGATCATAAGTGATGTTTCAGTGAAGCGACTGTTTCGCAACGAAAATACATGCATGCACAAGCAGACAAAAATCGGATAGGAAGTTCGTGGTTTGTCGTGCTATTTACACCTACATTTGCAGTTTGTAAGAGGTCCACATTGAAAGATATACTCTTTGTGTTAAAGTACTTGATCAATTTGAAAATACTATTTTGTCGAAGTGATTCCAGAAATGGTGTGTGTGTGTGTGTGTCTTTACATTCGTATCTGCGTGTTTGTATGATTCTAAAGCATTCTTTGGTTATCTTTTTTCTGGAGAAATTTATAACGGTGTAATTTGTTGAAACTAAGGCCTATCTTTAAAACAGTTAATAATATCAAGCCAAATTTCGCTTAAATAATCTATTATGGCTCAAATATAAACAACCAATTCAAATAAAAATAAAATAACAACAATGACACTATCAACAACAACAACAACATAAACAACAACAACAACAACAAAATCAACCAATGTTAGACTTGTGATTGATAAAAGCATAAATAAAAGATTCGACACAAACATCTGCGTACACAATCGCACAAATTTGAAGTAACTGAATAATTCACCAACAAACAAAGCGTATTAACCGCGTAGTCACCATAATAAGCAAATTTAAAATAAATCACTACAAGCACTGATTACGTAGATAAATCTAAAGCCCCATAAGCTTGTATCTGCCTGGTGACTTTTGTGCACTGTGCTATACAACTTTTCGAATGAGATACATACATCTTTCATTGTAAATATGTCATTTCACGTTAGCTCCGAAAATCTAGCTCTATCCTGTACAAGGTATCGGTAGTAATAATGTTTGAGGCGCAGAACAGCTCAAAAAGTTTTCAATTATTGTTATTGAAATATACTATGCAAGATTTTAGGCTGTCAAATCGCTGTCAAGTGCCTCATTAATATCTGTCGCAAAGCATTTCTAGGATCAGTGCTCAAGTATTGAATAATTCAATGTATTAGTTTTAAAAAATAGAAACTTCCTACTTTTCTATTCACATAGTCACAAACTAGGTCATTATGTCGCTTTATAATCTAGCTAAGATTACACAACGTAAGATTTTTTGAGTGTTAACCACCTTTTACAGACTCATTGAACAACTATAGACAGTCATGAACTTAGAAGGTTGCTGCCCTATTGTATAAGTCAAACTATATCCTACGTCAGTTTAAGCCAAACAAGTAAAAATATTGCAACAAACACTAAAAGGCGAAATTATTCTAATTCAAGTGCTTATGAAGCTTCAGACTGCACTATATTAAGCACCGGCACCATTTCGAAGTAATTAATTATGTCTAGCATAAATAACCCGAAAACAGATGGATGACAGAAACAAAACTAGAGCATAATCATCCATTTTCTCTTAAATTTCGTTTGATTTACACAATATAATTATACATCATTTCAGGATCGACGTGTGCTTTCGTTTTAGCGTAACCAATTGCTTGAAATTCGTTAATAACCTGAAGTACATAGAAAATTTTTATGCTATTAAATTCCAAACAAGCAACCATAACATATTGTAAGTCTAAATAATCATTCATTCATATATATATATATATATATATATATATATATATATATATATACAAGATTTATTAAAATTCATAACGCCTTTCGCATGTGCGAAGAATAAAATGGAATTATATCCCAAAACGCGAAATTTTTATAATTTCTCCTGCAGTATGTCCAAATAAACGCATATTCCGCAAAATCAAACTGGAATGAAAATTAAAATTAGGAGAGAGTGTGAAATAGAGAAACGTCCCATCATTTGCGTGCATCGCCTCAAGTACTGAGTCAATGAATAAGCATGCACTTTCTGCTTGTCTAAATCAGGCTGTAGCTTGTTTCTCCCAGCACTTATGCTCTCCAGATAAAGCCTTTACGAATTATTTCCTGTAATTGTTCATAAGCAACAGTTTTCTCAGGTAACATACCTCTTTCTCGATCTTGTATTCAGAACTGACCTTTCTTATTTGGTTTGCTAGTTCATTAACTGTGTTCTTTTAGTGAGGTTTTTGCCCACTAGTGTTTAATGAATTTATTTCCTATCTAGAGTAGATTGTCTATTGAGCTCCAGTGTCGAATGACCATTTGTTACTCGAAGAAGTTGGAGTTTCAACAAATATAATTTTGCATTTTCATACATCGGGAGAGAATTTGATGTCTGATTCCGCTACATTGGCTTGTTAAATGATTTTCGCTTGGTCTCCTGCGTCTGGGATGATCAATAGTAGATAACCTACATAATTTTCAAAAGAGCTTACTGGTCAGTTATGATTTTCGGGCTCCATTGCGCAAAACGATGTTTTGCACACATTACCAGGAGAGGGGCAATGCAGCTTCCCATTGCTTCATCATTGAATTGTCAGAAATATTTACCCTCAAATGTAAAATGAATGACTCTGTGTATGCTAATATGAGATCCTTGAAGTCATCAGTGTCTATATAGGAATAATTTAAAACTCATTCCTTAATAAAGTTACACAGTGAAATGTTTGTAAATAAGGATAAAGCGCCAAGTAGGGCCATTTCGTTTTATCTGATATTTTTCCTCTTCGTTTCATTTGCTAGCTCGAAAGAATTCTTGATGGTGTTCGTGTTTATGCCATTTCGTAGTGGTTGAAGTAGTTCATATATAAAATCAGCTGGTTCATGTTGCGATGCGTTAAACATTGACAAAACTGGCCGCGTCGGAACAGTTTCTGAAGCTATAAACTTTTTTATTGGTTAATGGATTCCTGTACAATGTTGCGAGACTTGTTCCGACAGAATAACTTTTTAAACTTCTTATAAGAGTCCTGATCTGTTTTAGGAATCAGCCATTGAAGATTGAACTGGATTCTTCATTTTTCCAAAATAACATTTATCCTTAATTCAATATTTATTGAGTCATCTTTCGGTTTTTTATCTGGTTTGAATTTTTATCAATCAGTTATGATCTTGGTCATGGATACTCTTTAGGCGTCGGCTTCGAGTAGGATGATTACCAAATAAAATAAAATAAATATATAAGGGGTTTATGTAGCGCTATATAAAATTATTTCTGTCTGATTGAGTCAATCATTCAAAAAGGTTTTGTCATTGAACCTGTTGCATATGCATGACGGGACGTTCTATTTCACACTCCATCCATGCTTTAATTTTCTGTTTATATTTTAATTAGCATTGTCATCAATTGGACAAAATAAAAATACCGAACAAGGCTCTACGAAAGAAAAAAAACATGCGCAAATACAATACTCACAAAAGTGAACAACTGATTAAAACTCAATCCATTAATAAAAGAATAACTAGATATCAAGCACCACTCAATAACATAATTAGAATGACACCTACACACATAAGGATATGCACACATAGACAAACGCATACAGTCACAAAAATAAAAGAAATAAATAGCAAAACTGAAAACCAGACAAGTTGCCATTCATCTAATCAAATGAAAACCCAAAAATGATAAAAATGAAAGATTGAAATGCCTAGTTGAGTATTCTCGAAATACTTTTCATAATACTTTGTTATTAAACAAGTTTTCTCCTCATAACAAAAGATATACTGTGTAATATTGGAACACAATGGATATATATATATATATATATATATATATATATATATATATATATATATGATGTGTGGGGGGGTGGAATTGTGTGTTATTTATGGATTTAAAACTTGTTTTTATCATCGAACATGCGAATATTACTATGACCATTTGTATAAAGGTATATGCGAAATATCGTAGCATTCGTCAAAATACCAACAAGGTAATAAAGTGTTTATTAAAGTACTTGTATAAAATCAGTTTTGCACAATATTAAATGTAGTGTTTTACCAAATATGAATGAAGACGGAGATTATTTGCGATACGGATTGGCATAAGAAATGAACCAACATGATTTTAGGTTATGCAAATCTGCAATTACTGCCTCGATGTGTGCATCTTTTAATCGATATCTATTATCACAATACTGGTCTCTATGTCAGGCCACAACGTAATCTCCATCAACAAAAGACAATTGATTGGACGACAATCGGTTGGAGTTTTGCGTAAACAGAATTTAGCGGAAAGGTTTGATGAATTCTGCCTTATCGCCATAGGCTCTTCGGGAATCAAGAGTGTGGGAGATCGAAATATTCCTTTGTATATATATGAAGAATTGGGGAACTGCAGCTACGTGAAATCGATTGCAGAACTTAAAAAACACCCATGAAGTAGAATAATTTGTTCGATTCAATTGTAGAGATAAAATCCCGATTTTTTAGGAATGCATTCATTTATGCAATTCGTAACAACTTTCCCATGAGCGACAATACAATTAAACCTGCCAATTAGAATAAATATTTCATTTTAACCTTCTCCTTATGTATCTTTGACGAAACATACTTACAGCTTCTGCGAAACAAAAAATCGAAACAGAGAGGGAAGGTGTAGAATAAGGAAACATCAACGTATGTAATAACATTACTTCCAATCAGACATAACTTCCCTACATGCTATTTCTGCTAACATAAATCGAATTGAAATTTGTAAAAACAGAGCTTTATTGATTGCTAGCTCACGTGTTGCATGAAGTAATTACTTTGTGAGTAGTCATGCGAGGTTGCAAAATGCTGCTCAAGTGCGCCAGTGTAATCTTCATTCAGTATGACATGTGTGCTTAGACTACTGTGCACTTTAACTTTAGTTGCTAAATGTCTGGTCAATTGGCTTGTGTAATTCGATCGTCAAACTTGGCATGTTTATTGATAAACAATATTTAAAGTAGACATAAATGACGATTTTTTATTGCTGGTAAAGGCTAATACATTACCTTAAATAACATGTTCAGTTTAGCGGTATTACATTTTTGCGTTAAAGGCAAATTAACTCTCATTTATTTTATGTCAATAACGTCATTCCTCATAAGTGGATGGGTTATGTAGGTTGTATTTTCCGATCCTACACACGTCTGTTTATTTTAAATTCTCTATTTTTTTAAGAAACTCAGTCATTCGCGCCGGGAAGTTTCATTATATCTTCTCATTTCAACTCTGGCCGATCCAGTCTGTCAATTCTTAGATAAAACTATTTCGAGCGGGAAGTACTTGTATTTTTATTTATTCCCATGAAAAAGTACAATGAATTACACGGAAGCTCGCAATCCAAATAGGTCATAAAAATTTTGGTAAATTGGTGACATTAAAATAAGGAGTGAAAATAGCGTCGCTGAAGCATAAATTTTTTCGCCCATGCATTTAGTTGTTATGTTATATAGAAGATTTGTTCATCATTTTATGTAAATTGAACAACGTGCTAACCGAAGGCATACTACACGACGCGCACTTTCTTGAGTTTGCTAGCTAAAATAAAATGAAACGGTGTTCTGTGCAATACTTTGATATTTCATCTGATACAATGCACGAGCACAACCCTCTCAGTGATGTGCGATTTCTGACATCTTTTCCAACCATTTTGAAGAACGATAAAAGAATAATAATTCAGAAACTAAACAGGATTTAAAACACGTTATGTTAGGATATTTGTTTCCCAGTGATATTGATACTCGATAGCAGTTAAAAACCGATTATATAGCAGAGGAATAATCGTATATTTATTTTCAGGCAGCGTTTAAACAGTTAATTTTAAAATAACCGTCATATAATTAAATCATTTTTAAAATATTGTCGAGTTTTATGTCTATATAAAGCATTATTACATGTCTGTGCTTGGTACGATGAGCGTCGGTTTACAAGCATACTCGGAAATTGGTACAGAAACATATTGGAAAAAATGTAAATATGGATCTCAACAATTTTGTTTAAAGAATGGGAAAAATTCTGTCGCGGAAAACATTATTTCTTCAAAAACTGCCATGATAGCAGCTATTATATAAGCATAAATATTAGTTTGAAATCATTTTTAACAATCAAACTTTATAGAGCAACATGTTTAAATACGAAAAGGAAGTCTTTAAAAAATAATAGTTTAATTTGCTTGAAGAAATCAGTAAAAATTCAGTCATCAAAATATTAAACTCTTTAAAATTCATTGGAATTAAAATATTAGACAAATCTGACAATATAAAAAGAATGGAGGACCATTTAAACGTTAAATAAAAAACATAAACGATCATTGGTGGCACGGACAGTGATTTTGATATAAACACCTTTCCCATTATGTTTATAAATTTGTTTGCAAAACCTACGCTTTATGAAATATAGTAAAGATAATTCATCCAGTAGACTGTTTCCTTTCTTTTTGAGAACTCTTCAAATACGGTAGGGTGGCTGTGTTTAGAGCCGCAGACTCTGAAGCAGACGTGCCTAGATTCGAGTACTGCCCGCGGCAAATTCTGGATATTACTTGAAGAGTTCCATATTAAGGACGACCTCCTGGATGAATTTTCTTTTCTACATTACACAATGCTTAGTTTATACTGACAAATATATATATATATATATATATATATATAATAAGAATGTTGCTTATATCAAGATCGCAATATTCATTTAAATAAAGCAAAAACTTTTTAGATTGGAATTGAAAACGATCAAATAAAAAACGACAAATTTTACATTATATATTTGTTACCCAACGCAAATGAATGTGTCAATTTCTATAAAGGCAGTTCAGAAGAAAAGGGAAATTACAAAACTAGAAAAGAATTTAATTATTTGGACATTCCATTGAAGTGTGACGCTATTTTCTGCATAATAAAGGAGTAAACGAAAGGTTGCATATGAACAGCACACTTAACTTTGCATGATGTATAATATGGTGCATTTTCTTTCGTCATTAATATAGGTAAACGATCCATTAGCGGTGGCATTATTATTATGCGTAAACTGTTGATAAAGTTACGAAGGCAAATTGACCAGACAGTTAACAACTAGGGTGATAGTCCATTGCCATTTAAACGTGTGCGTTAAATCGATGACTGGACGTTTAGCGGTTCTGCTTGTGTAGACAATTACCAAATACTCAAAATACATGAGTAAGTCATCAAACAACTGCTGCGGATTTATAAATTTCAGTTCAATTTAAACCAGTAGAAAAATCAAGTAAGGATGTTTAGCCTGAATTGGAGGGGATGCCTGTATATGATTTGAAATTTGCCTTTTTTATGTCCTCTCCTTTGAAACTGTCTAAATAAGCTAATTAGAAAATACCTTTGGAAAAGATAGGGAGGGAAGATTTAATGAATATGGCAACAAAGTTTTATATATTTCAGCCCATGCGGATGATGCTATGAAATATTTTACTGTTGTTTAGATAGAATTTTATTTATAAAATTGAGGTGAACTTAAAGGATGAAAAGTGGAGTTTTAAACGATAAAATTAGAAATAGCTAAAACAGTAAATATATTCAGTAAATTAAGTGGTGCAAGTAGTGAAAATGAAAATTGAGGTATATGTAGTGATGCGTTTTAGAATTCTGCCTTGCTATACTGCTGAGCACGAGAGTTTTAAATGTTTTAGGATGTAAATAAAGGTAGTTTTGTAGTTGTACGGCTAGTTTATAAAATATAATTGATGTATAATAATCGTATTGTATAAAAAAAGAATTTTTTCTCATTTTCCCAATTTTGCTATTTTAGCCGTTGCTTCCTATATATTCATGTGCTAAATTATAAACTAAAGAAGTTAAATGACTTTAAATTTCCTAAATTAATCTTAATGGAAGCAAGCTCATTGAAATTTTCTTATAAGTAAAACAACGTAATCGAAGTTTATTTCCAGACCAAATCAACTCAGAACCAAACGTGAAATCTAAACAAAACTTCGTGTCAAATCAAATTTTCTAAACACTGAAATTCTCAACTATACATCGGACATTATTCGTAAAGTTCTCTATACATATTTCAGTTATTTTTATTCTTGTTGTTAATTTTCATAATTTCTGTGATCAATTTCGCAATAGCAAAATTGGTGCAATTCATACATGACTATTAGTACTCTACAGTGAAATAGATTAGCACGCAGAACTGAGGAATGAAATGTAAGTTCTTTTTCTGTGTTAGCCAACTACCCCTTTATAAATTTATTTTTATTTTCATTTATTTCTATCTCGTTCACGCGTCAACGAGGAGAAAAGTTTTCGTGTAGCTATTGTGCAAACTACTGTCTTCTGAATTACTAACTAGGTTTTCTAATATCGTACACATATAAAACAATGCATTAATTAAAATAAATTCGATACCACTCTCTAAAATGCTGCATTGCATGCTTGCATACAACGTTTTATGATGAAAATATGCTACACAAAATTCAGCGAGTTCTTTCGTTCGTAAAAATACTGTGAAAGCCATACATTTTAAGTAACAATTCTGCAGCCCTGATCATCTTATAGACCACTATTTCTGTTTCTTACCTAGGGTTACACTATCTTTACTATAGCCTTGACCTATTCAATCTTCATATTGTGCATCTTTATTTAATAAGGAATTATAATAATGATTGATATTGCCTGTGCTCATTCGTGCTTAAACACAGTATGGCAGAGGGCACGGGTTACAGAGTAGGGTAGTTTCAGTTGCTCTATTTGTTTCTCCGCGGGTTAAAATTCAAACTTTACGAATCACCGAGTTTTCTCCTTTCGAATTAGCACCTAAGAAACATAGCATTTTTTTATGCCACATTTTATTTGTTTCATGTGCAGTAAACATGATTCAGTTGGTGTTAGTTAAGAGCGTGAACTCGCCATTTTCTCTATATGGTCCAAATGTGAACCAACCGAGAAATAATTTCACCATAATTCGTCATCAATTATTCTTCTCGTTGTTTTAGCAACGTTTCCTGTATAGCATTCCTGTGAAAAATCAATCATAATATCCGGAAATGTTGCTGTTATTTCGCTTTCATTTTCCAAGAATAGTTCCCCACTTAAACAACCAGTGATTGCGCGGATGTTGGTAACAACTTTTTAAATGAAGTTTGCGTGCTTGAAGTAAACACCAATCCCATTGAATTTGACCTCTACTGCTTTTTGATAGAAATTAGTAAAATGTAATTACACGATTTTAACAAAATTATGTAGGTTGTTTGGCCGAGATCAATGAATGTGCAACTTCAATGCATTACTTCACGAAATCATCATATTACAAATAGGTTTTTTATCATCAGTTTAATTAAAAGACGAGGAGTGCAAGCAAATCCTCTCTATGTTGATTAAAACAAAGTAAGGCAGGGTAAATTTGAATTGGTCATCAAGCAGAAAAAATGAAAAAGCTTCATTTGTAGGACAAATAACATTTTGATACATATTCGAAATTGTGGCAGTTATTTAAATCAAAGTTGCAAGCTTGATAAAGACACCAATCCCATTGTATGAAAATTCTTCAATAAAAACTAAGCATTCTTTAAGGCTGCGCGTTACTGCTATCACCATCCGCGCAATCAGAAATGATTTAATTGTATAAATGCAATATCACTGTTCAAGATGGCATCATTTCTGCTCTACAATTGGATGGGAGAAACCTAGTTGGGACTTCAGGTCAAAAGAGGTGCTACATAGGCTCCATAAGAAGGAAGGCTAATCAATAACAAAACGTTAGTATATAACTGCAAATTGTTTACTGTGCGCTAGATTAGCGCAGTAGATGGAGTCACATACTTCGAAGCAAATGACTTCAGTTCGTCCAAAGCAATAATCTGGAAATTACTGAGTGTTCCCAACAAGGACGTAACCCATCTACTGGATAAATTGTCATTGCTACATTATACAGTGCTTAAGTTATAGTGCCGAATTTATAAGTAATAAGATTGGTACTTATATCTGTCATGTATCAGACGAATACTGAGTGAAAATAAGACAAACCTAAAGTGGTACATGAATAATTTGACGAAAAGCTGTAAAATAGCTATTTCTGAAACGGTGTGCAAATAATCGCACTCAAGATTAAAGTATATTACGCGAAATAGATTGAATTATGTTGCTGATCGTAATCAATATATTGCATGTGCAAATTTCAGTCAAGTCATTTTTTATTAGTAATGTAATTTGCTAAATATGTGGCATTGCGTAACACAAATTTTATACAAAAGCATATTTACAACACTCAGTCTCAAATGCTATTTTAGGTAGGATTTAAACTTAAATAAATTATTTGATTATTCATATAATAAACCTGAGCAGATAAGTTAGAGATGAGATTAGATGACTCGTTAACATTATAAAAACAAAATTATAATCGATAACACACATGATGATGTGAACAATTGTACACAAGCACGCACAAAACATTGACCTGTTTCAATTCAGTCATGTGCTAGTGTCTCACTGAATTTATTTGCAGAGAGAGGATATTGTCTCTACTAGTTTATCTATTGTCCTGGTATTTGTCATTTATTGCTTTACGAAAAACAATTAAACGATCACTGGTTGCTCGAGTGGTTAAATAAATTCTTCAAATCAAGTTTACGAGTTTGTGATAAACCAAAATCCAATTATATCTAACTCGTTGCGAAGCATAGGTAAGCTACAGTCAGGCTTACGTACGGATTCATTTCGACCTTCTATGATCAACATCAGAGCGCGACAACAAACTGACTGGTGATAATTAAACCGCAATACATATAAAGATATAGAAAATTATGAATGCGCTTCTCACATTAACCTAGATTCGTATACACAGAAATTATCTGGAAAAGTTGGCTGCACACTTTCGTTGTAGTCAGGAAAAGACAATTTTCAGCTTTCGCCGCACGTATATATGTCAAACAATTAACTAGTTATGGATAGATCGAATTGTGATAAGAGACTTAATTTAAAGCACTGTTATGACCAAACGCTCAACAAATGATTACTTTATTGTAGAACTTAAATAGGTGTGAAGTAAGCAGCAAAAATGTTATATTCGTGACTACATACAAATTTTGCATCCGATATTTCCAGTCAAATATCATTTGGAAGTTTGCGTTTCCCGTCAAATACTGTTTATGCAAGCCTACCTTGTGTGTGATTTACTGTAAACTTTATTTATATTGCGATTTCCTCAACGTTAGTTAGTTCGCGGTTATGCTCTGATGCTGGTTACGGCAGATCGAATCGCATCTGTTTTTCTGACTGACGGTAGTTATGCTCTTTTGCGACCGGTTAGATACAATGAGATTTAAGTTTTTATGCTCGAAAATTTAAACAAAACACGGCAACAGCTTTATTTGGAGAATGAAAATTTTGAACCATGTTTCCGGCTATTGCAGAAGTATTGTACTTCTATTCACTTCTTCAATATTTGTTTGAACTTAACTAAAAAGCTCTTTTAACAGCTATAAGCAATAGTGGACCGTTTGCTTTCCGGTGGTTGATCCTTTTTATTTACGTTCAACAAAGATTGTTTCTAAATAACGAAATATATTTTTATATAAGCTAGCTAAGAAGTCATTGCTTACGTATTTTGTCTAGTAATTATATTCTGAGGCTCATTCCTTTCAACTGTTAAATTTACATATATAGTTAATTTCAGATGCGGTGATTTTGCTTAGAACATTGTTGTTTACCTATCATTCACATTTCATTAAAGCCTTCGCAATAATCGATTCCAGAATTCATTTAGTTCATTTTGTCAGCTAAATACCGGGTAGACATACACTGATTTCTCAGCTGACTTTTGTTCAGGTTTATTGCTTGTCTTTATTCCCTTTATATAACGCTGGCTAAGACATTGTTCATTTCAGTTTACTTCCACTGCTATTTTCGTCTAATCTTCGAGTCTAAGTCATTTTTATAACATAAAATTTTGACAAACATGTACGCACAATAATCAAGACAAAAGGCGAGGCCTGTCTATACATATAATTATTCGTATTTGCACAACACTTATAAATTTGGTTTAATTTTAGCCTTTGCACATAATCAAAAGCAATTTATTTATTGTAATGCATACAATTATTATGGAAAGCTACATTTAAATGAAGAGGTATATTTAAATTTTAAATTGGACTTTAGCGAATTATCTAGTTCTCTATTTAATACATTAAGAGAAGGCATTTCAAAATCGTAGGACCAATCATTTTCACAAATTAAAGAACAATGATGAATAAAAAATATTTTTAGTAAACAAAATTATGCGTTTGAAAGGCAATAGTTTTATTAATCTGTTTAAATTTTGGAATCCTTATTTCTGATGCATGAGTCTTTCATCGCATGAGTCTTTCATCGCATGATTATGCTATCATTTAATCATAATTAGGCTGATTTTATTATTAGGAAGTATAATATACAGGTGTGTGTGTGTGTGTGTGTGTGTGTGTGTGTGTGTGTGTACATTTTGCACTATATCACCCATTAAAATATGCGGGTAAAATACTGACACCAAGTGCACATACGTTTCTCTGTATTTTAACACCAAAAGCGAAAAAAACGTATATAATTTCTTACCTCAGTTTTATTACGATCTATCCTGGTTTCACAAGACTGGTCAGTTTTGCGAGTCCTTTTGTAAATGACATCTTCAGTATTCAATACGTTTCCAGTTCGGAATGCAAAACTAAGATTTCCCTTACTATCAAACCCGTCAGCTTCATTGTTAATATTTTTAACATAGTTAAAACTATTGTTAATACAAACACTAACATTGTCCAGGGTTGGGTTAGGCTTCTCATAATTGTCACC
The DNA here is from genome assembly GCA_029291075.1 of Eudiplozoon nipponicum. NCBI lineage: Eukaryota > Metazoa > Platyhelminthes > Monogenea > Mazocraeidea > Diplozoidae > Eudiplozoon > Eudiplozoon nipponicum. Next base: position 47,665 of record JAQBSW010003578.1, read on the forward strand.
ATCTTCTTTAAATTGACATTCGTTTAAATCGAGATCAAAATTTAGTTCATCAACACTGCTTGTAACGTATGGTATGTTATATTTTGGTGGAAGATGCCTGTAGAAATTTTGATCATTATGATTAGTCAAATTTCCTGTAAGCCTTTCGTTATAACAACATTTGTAGCGTAAATGCATATTATCTTCAACTTTTTTGTGATTCTGAAACAAGTCGCTTGATTTTTCAATTGACTTCATTAACGTCTGCTCAGATACTTCAGGTTTACCATTGCTTGATGCATCTGGGGCAGGTATCACGGAAGCTATACTGCTGTTCTTAAATTCTAATTTACCTTGTATTTTATGCGCTTGGAATGTGTTTGTAAATCTCCGAGTACACCGTTTTCCAGATGGTTTCGCAACGGGTTTGCCCAACACTACATTTAATGTAAAGTCTCCACTAGCTGAACGGCGATTACATCTTTGAGGTTGACCTTGTTTTGCAAAAGAGCCTAAGTCTGTATATTTATTGATAGGTTGAATGGAGTGATTACCATTAATATGCGTTCCGTTCTGAACGGATAATAATGGGTGAATTTCATTCTTAACAATTTTGCTTTGGTTATTCTGCAACTCAATTAAGCCAGATTCCGTGCTGCTTCTGTCACAGTTGTTAATTTTTTTCGAACTCGTTGGCTTTTTTCTATCAAAGAAGTTTGAATTCAAATTCGCATTGCAACGAACTAATTGAACATTGCTATCGGGATCAACATTTTTCGCGAGGGAATTTATGGTGTCATCTTTAAATATCTCTTCAGATAGTAAACACGAAACTTGACTGTCAATCGATGTAAATCTGGTGATTAGATTTGACGAATTGCCAATCAATGGTTGTGTTTTTGCTGTGGATCTTGTCTGGTTATTCACCTTGAAAAAGAAAATTAGGCGAAAACCATAACTCTTAAAAATCTAATGAAGAAATTTGGTTCTAACCATAGCCTTCAAACATATCTTGCAAATGTTTTTGATAGTTAAGTCATTCGTAAAGTCATGTTTTACAATCCGAATAATACGATGAAATAAGAGACAAATCAATAATTGTTAAATGTGACCAATTAAAAAAATAATTTCAGAAGCCATGGCGACTTACAAACTCACATAGATTTTGCAAGTATGTATTAGGTGTTGCGAACCTAGTAACAAATTAGTTCAGTTGTGACTAGAACTAATTTGTAACTAGGTTCGCAACACCTAATACATACTTGCATATATATTAGCTCTCCGCAACAAACAGTCTTTAACTGTCACATAGATTTTATCACTCGACTATGACAGAAGTAGATCAAAACAAATTATCATAGAAACTAAGTTTACGGTTACTTGAAAACTGTAAAACTTTTCATCGACATACGGTAGTTAAATTATGACCAACTAGCAAACATACAGCAATCTGCTTTAAGGTAAACTTTTTCTTTCCGGGGGAAATTTTTTCGCATTTCAGAGTTAAAATGTGTTTAGCATAACTCGTGAAAATGATGCAATCTTTATTTAACGTTAAATAAGTTGTTTATTTTATGATAAATCATAAGTATGCTTGCTAGAGTTTTTTCGATATTTACAGCGCACTTTAATGTTGACAATTCTATGGATAGTAAGATTTTTTATTCCAATCATTCTTTCTACATTTTTTTCTTCAGAATTGGGCTCATTATGGTCTATAAATAAACACAAAATAAAACAGATTCGAAAGAAAAAATCGTTTAAAGCTTTATTAATATTTAAATCCATGCCGTACAATGTAATCAAAGCTGCTCTTGTGCAAGTCAGTAGGCGACTATTATAGTTATTTAAAAACTAAAAAGAAATTTGTTGATCAAAATATTAAAAAGCATGCTATTGATGGTCAAATACCTACTATTGGTGATAACCGCACATCTGATTTTCACTACCTGATGCACAAGTTACGGAATGATTTTCGTTAGTCAGTTCGCAGTCGTGCTTTGATGATGATCATAGAAGTTGGAAACGCGCCAGACCCGTGACCTACGGTAGTTTTGCTATACGATGAAACTGGTTAGATATAATGGAGTTGGTGTTTCATTTCAAACTCACAAATTTGGTCTAAAGCTTTGCTATCACCACTCGCGCAATGGTCGATCGGTTATTTGCATAGTTGTTATGTTTGACGCAAATTACAATTATGTTAGACTCTCTACTGCAGCTGACATTTCAAGTCAATTAGAAAATTTACAAGCTTTCTAGAGGTGAGAGCCGCATCTTTCATTATTTGTACCCTATTCATGGATTGCGGTTTTATCCTCGTTAGTCAGTTAGTCGTCGTATTCTGATGATGACCATGGAAGATCGAAACACGACAATACATGTGACTGACAGTAGTTTCGCGATTTTGTGTCACGGATTAGATAAAATGAGATCAATGTTTATCTCAATCTCGCAAACTGTATTTAAATAGTTATGGTCAAGTCATCATAAAACTGCGCATAAGTTTTCAATGAAATTATATGAAATAACAACAAAATTCATTAAGAACCTATATCTAACACAAAATAGTTCAAGCATAGGTTGAAGATAATATGTTAAGATTAAAATACTTAAACAGTTAGAGAAGAAAATGTTAAAAATTGACATATTTTAATAAATACAAGGTCATAACAGTTTAAATATCAGTGTGTACAACGTAGAAGAGGAGAAAAAATAAGTTTATGCATTCTTTACATTAATATAACGTATTATGACAGAATTGAATAATTTACTCTAATCGAAACATTTAATAAGACGTATGCAATGTGATATTCAAACGGGAAATTGCCAAAAATTTTATCATGATTCTTCGCAAATGCCAATGTTTGTAAATTAACTAAGTTTTACTTGAGCAAAATAGTATGTGGCTCATAGCCGACAAAATCCTAGCGCAACAAACAACGATTTCATGCTAATTATACTAGATACTGAAGCATGAACCGTTAGGGATAATCAGGACATATAAATTGATGTGAAACCCCAGGCCTGGTTGAACTATAAATTTAAAACTTCGTAAATAGTTACAGGTTGAATGAGTTTATGTGTGCCAGACGCGGAACATTTGATTCGGTTTCTAAAACAAAATTGACAATTTATGCCACGAAATGAGCTACCCATAGAAGATGGTGCTTATCAGCTAAGGATAGCAAACCAGCACACAGAAAGATATCATTGGATAAATCATGCACGCTTACAAGAATTAAGTGACTTAGGTTAAATAATAGCCTATATAACTACAGAAAATGCAATAGATAAGAATTTGTTAATTGATAAACCGACGCGCAATCTAAATGGGGTCGCCATAATTTCCTTTTCTTGTACAGACAATAAGAAAACGCGGCTACAAATGAGTTTATACTACTGGCATCTTTGGTGAAAGTTTTAATGCGATTTTGGAGGAAAAAGATTTCGCGCACTCGTCGGAGTGTATATAACAACAGTCCTAACTTGAAACCATAAATTTGTGTTCTGCTTGTTTTGATATACTTTTCTGTTACTTTAATACAAATTGTAAAATGCTACGCTAATACGCACGCGCTCCATCGCTGGCTAGGCAATGCTATTGCTTTAGTGGTAGAAATGAACATACATAAACATAATCACGGTGATCTTCCAGCAAACTTTGTTGGTTCGCGTGTTTAGCTTTAAACAAAAGTTAGTTTGTCTTAGTTCTTGTCTTACGGGCTAGTCAGTGTTACATCCGGTGAACTACAAATTTGCAGTAGATACATGATTTCCTTCTAGAAAAGGCTCTATTCCAAAATGCCATAATGCATCTCATATTGGTCTAGCCGACTTCAAAAAGGCAATTTTACTTCCATTCTAATATGAGATTGGTCTAAGCAATTATACTCGTAATTTTTTGCTATCATGTGTGCATAAAACGTCATTTGTGGCCTACACTACTTTCCGAGTCTAATACTTAATTCTTTAAGTCGCGAACGCTTACAAATCAAATCACGAACATGCTACTAATGTAAATTTATGCTTTCTTTTATACTTGAACAAATTTGTCATTTAGCCCATGGCAGCATTCAAACATTTGTTGTTATTTCCGATGAATTTCACGCCCAACTCGGTCAAGATTGTGTGGAAAGTACAGCTGTAAGGAGATGGACTCAACCTGGAAACGAACATGTAAACAAACAACACTGTAGTCAAACAGTGTTTTCGTGATATTAAGCACTTCATCATAATGCTCCGTACTCAGACTAAATCGGAGGCATAAATAAGCAAACTAAATATGGTAAAATTACTGGTTAGTTCTGCCAAATTGGTATAGGCCCAACTAGAATTCACAATGTGGAATATATTGATCACCGCTACTTTTCGCGTGCATTCAAGTACATAAAGAAATATTTATTTATGTTCTTTTGAAATGCGAGATTAAATAAAAATTCTGGACAGTTCCCAATAAGGAAGGAACCTGTTTCATTCATAAATTCCTTTTGCTACTATGTGCGATGCATAATTCCTACTGACTATATATATATATATATATATATATATATATATATATATATATATATATATATATATATATATATATATATATAGTCAGTAGGAATTATGAATCGCACATAGTAGCAAAAGGAATTTATGAATGAAACCGGTTCCTCCCTATTTGGGAATTGTCCATAATTTTTCAAGGTCTGGTGTTCAAACCGGGCTACATTTGCTTCGAAGTATAAGATTATATCTATTGCACAATTTTTGCCGCACATCAGCAGAAATTTTCAAATTTGTATGGTTAGAAGTTTCATTAGGTGGAACCCATTTGACATCCCTGAAGACATGCAGTACTTATTATCTATTCCCGATCTACTATTATAGAACAAACGGCATAACACCTGGAAAAGTTACATTGAATTGAATTTATAATTGAAAAATAATCTATTACACACATATTGTCCGCATAAAATAACTTTTACACAATGTTGCAAAGGGATTCCATCGTCGAGACCAATTTTGACCTAATTGAGAGCTCGTCAATTATTATCCAGAATTTGATTTGATCTGAGCTCGAACTGGGGCACATTTTCTTCGGATTCTTTGACTTTATCCAAACCTGCAGACACTACTATTCATTTTACAATGCTAATCTCACTTCAAAGAATCCTCTACTAGGCAGGCGAACAAAACTGTGAATGGCGACCTAATTTTCATTTTTAGCTCACATAAAACTATTAATTTTAATTAGTATTTACATTTTGAATCTCATTACGCAGTGCTGTCTTTCTTTTTGTGAATTTGACCAGATTTTTCTTGTGCGGGACAATTGGTAGCACTCTTAGGTCGGTAAAATCTTGAATTTTGTACATTTTCATGTGCTCTGATTATCGGCCTTGATTGATGGGTTCTCACTTGTCCCTTCTTTTTTAAGCCTTCCATCACCTGACTGTCTGCAAATGACGTTGAAACAAGATTTTCCATTGTTTTTGTCCTAATTTTCGAGACCTAATTTCCCGTTGCCACAAGTTGTGTTTTATTCCTGTACGTATTGTGTCAACCCTGAAGATGCGATTGTAAATTAGACCTCGAAAATTAAGAAAAATAACAGTGGAAAATCTTGTTCCAACGTCATTTTCAGAAAATCAGCTGATGGAAGGCTTAAAAAAGAAGGGACAAGTGAGAACCCATCAATCGAGGCCAATAATCAGAGCACCTAAAATGTACAAAATTCAATATTTTACCGACCTAAGAGTGCTATCAATTGTCCCGCACAAGAAAAATGCGGTCAAATCCACAACAAGAAGGACAGCACTGCTCAAAGAGATTCAGCATTTAAATACATTGTACTTAACTGAATACAGTATCTTAATGTTTACCATTCTGCCACAAACATCCAATGGATGGGGCTTTGATTTGAAGTCTGGTAGCACGAATTTGACTATGAATATGTTATCATTATAAACTCAACATTGCATCAGGTAGCAAAGTCAGGATTTTGTTTATATATATTTTGACAATATAAACTAAACGATGCATCAGGTAGCAATTACATTTAATCTCTATTAATAAGTCTTCGGAAATTGTTCAAAATTTAACACGGACGGGACTCGAATTGGGAATAATTTGCTTCAAATTCTGAGACGCAACCTGTGCTACGGATTGAGTCCGCTGAAAATACTAGACAGCTCTTAAAGAGTATTCAGTAAAGGAGAAATCGGTATACTAGATGAAATGGCGTTGCTTCTTAATGTGAGGTTTAGTTTATTATATATATATATATATATATATATATATATATATATATATATATATATACTAAGCAGGCAAACAAAACTGTGAATGGCAACCTAATTTCTATTTTTAGCTCACATAAAAATATTAATTTTAATATTTGATGACATGGAATGTTCCTTTTGTAACGCTGGTTAAATTATGAGTATTATGAATTTTTATATCTTATAGTATCAATAGTTCTACGTCGTTTATTTCTGTGGACGTTTGTCGTCGCGGAAATTTCATATTGCATATTAGCCTGGATTTTTGGCGAAGAATGGACTGATAATTGAAACAGAGAAAGATACGTTGTTAGACACGACTACGAATTTAATTGTACGCACCTTTGTTGATTGTGATGATCGTCTGGGTTTTTCATTCAAGAGCAACGACTTATTCGAATCCGCACTTTCACGAGTGCGTGAAATCGTCAACATTTTTCAAAGTTTACGAGCAGTAGAATGAAAAACTCAATTAGTACAACTAGATTGACTACGCCGCACAATATTGAAATTAAAGTTCCACCAGTCTTCGTCAGAGCTCGACCCTTAGACTAGAAAATGTTACAGACTGGCCATGACATTTTTGATCAGATACAGGAAAACGGTATTATTCGTCACAGTTCTAGTCCATGGACGTCACCGATACAGATACAATCCAAACAACAGTTAGTTGGTTGGAGAATATGTAGTGATTATCGAGCCATAAATAGAGTTATTATTCCTGATCGATATTCGATAAATAATGCTAAAGGTAACATTAATTAAGTTACCCAACATAAATGGTTTACAGTACTCAACCTTAAATCAGAATATCATCAAATACCGCTCTATGCAAAAAGCACCGCGAAGCAGTTTCCATTACCTCTTTGATGCTATTTTATTATCTTTGAATGACTTTTGCTCTGCGCAATGCGTGTCTGATATTTCAGAGATTTATGAATGAGGTAGAAACACAGAAACATACCTACGCGTTCTTGATACAGTGGGTGGCAAGGTTTTGGGTACCATATGCAATAGTTGCTGACCAAGGCACAAATTTAATTTCGCGTAGTTTCCAAGATAATTTCAGGGTTCCTGGGAGTCGATGTGCAAAGAATAAAAACGTTCAATCATAAGTGCAACAGCTTTGCAGAATACGTACATCGCGAGCAAAAGGCGGCGTTATGTGCATCTCGCATAGTATCCAATTGGTTTATCGCACGCTCATTAATACTACTTGGTATGCAATCAAGTTATAACGATAGCATAAATGTATCCGTTTCACAAGTCAAATTAGGTCACAATCCGTAACTCCTTGCAAATAAAATTAGTGGTTTTGCGACTAGTGATGAGCCACATTCGGCAATTTTGGCGGCGAATGATGTAGCACCACCCCTCTTAGTGGCATTTTAATTCCACTGTCTATAGAACCATATTTTCAGTGTGACTATAGTTTGCAAGTGCTAATAATGTTAAATTAAGAATAGTCTTTATTTTCGGTAATAATGTAATTTTTCTAGAACAGACATTTTGTTTAAACGAACATCGGTTGCGCGGGTGGTGATAACGATTATTATAATCAAGGTTGCGGTCTTGATATAAACACATGACCCATTAATTACTTACAAATGTCAGTATAAACTAAGAATTGTATAGTGTAGACAAGGCATTTAATCCAGTAGACCGGTTTCGTCCTTATTGGGAACTCATCATGTACTGGCCAGAATTTGCCGCAGACAGGATTCGAACCTGTGCACGTCTGCTTCGGAATGTAGTGCTCTAACCACTGAGCTATCCTGCCGCACACTACACCACACACAATTTTCAGTTATATACTAACTAATGTAACTTGGTTAGTCAATTTTTCCTTTAGGTGGAGCTCATATGGCATCCACTTAGACCCAAAGTTCCAACTAACCATGCCCAATCTGTCATTACTGAACAGACACCACATTACATGGGGAAGTGTTGTTTATATATATATATATATATATATATATATATATATATGAATATTTTAATGCGAAACGTGTCAGCATTTCCTACATAGAATGTTTTTGCCACGATGAACCACTGGAGAAAAGAAGTAAATAGAATTATTGTTTTCATCAATTCTGCAAACGTGATTTTATACATATTTATCAACACCTGTGCAACCAAATATTGCTTAGTTAAATAACATATAGGTGTAGTGATATTAGAGAAAACGTTATACTAAACTGACAGTTTCGAAATTGTGCAGACAATATCTGAGACAAATTGAATATTTGCGCCACTAATGGGAATGAAAATGTTTCATTAGTTTATCTTATATAGACAATATATTTTGATCCTATCAATTCATTCAGTCGTCGTGCACTAATGATGACCATATACTACCAAAACATGTCAGAACTTGCTAAAGCCAGTAGTGCTGCTATGTTTTACAACTGAATTAAACAAAGGGATTAAAGTTTATATCAAATCTGCAAAATTATGTCCAAGTTTAATGCAATTCTTGTATAGTTCTAAAATGTGGGGTACCTTAATATTTCAATTTACATGCGCAAGATTTTTATCAATACAATATCAAATATTAAACAGCTGCATACCTTGTAGTTTATCTGTCGAATCGTGCAAGTGGATACGTAATTATGTAATCATTATACGCTCAGATTGAAATAGTTGTAAAATTTAAATATTGTCCAGTGTTTCTCTACACTTCGATGTAATTTCTTTTAATTATTTGAATCATTGTCCAACAAATAAATTTTAGTAAATTTAATTATGGTTCCAGCTAACTCTTCAGTTCACCTATTTGAGAAAATATTACATTAATTGCATAAATTAGTTCAAAAGCTCATATCGTTGGTCACAAATGTTACCACAAATGTAAAATAATATTCTTTGTAGAAAGTATTTTTAAATACTTTTCAACTGTCTGGCTTATTTTATTATGCCCTTTGATATCGCTTTCGCGCTAAACATAAAATGAATCTAAAACATCAGCACCAAAAACATCAACAAATTTAATTTTGAAGATAAAGCCAAAGAATTGAAATCTTTTTGATAAAAATACTAGATTAAAATCAACAACTAGTGACGCAATAGCATGTTGACTTACTTTGATCTTTTAAAATAACGACATAACTTGTTCTGCTGTATTCATGATAATTTAACTGCATAAAGATAGAGGATTAAATTTTATGACATTTAATGCAATTAATTTGCCGCGGACAGGGCTTGAGCCCCGCCGCGACAAATTCTGGCCAGTAAGTAATGAGTTCCCAATAAGGACGAAACCGGTCTACTGAATGAATTAACTTTTCTACACTAGACAATTCTTAGTTTATACTGACATATGCAAGTAATTAATGGGTCAGGTTTTTATATCAAGATCATAACCTTGATTATAGTAATTTAATGCAATATCGTTAACATGCTACCATGCTGATATTAGCAAACGCAAAATAAAACCGTGAGAAATAACCACGCTGTATGTTAAGAACTATTTAGGTTTTGGTTGAACTATTACAGATTATACCGAGTTTGACGTTTTTGTAGCTCCTCTAGTGCACCTTTTCCTACAAGGATTACGTAAATTTACTTCTTACATTTTTATATTATATTGAGACTTCGCCTATTTCTTAATTTCCGTACAAATATAAAGGGAGAACAAAGAGTGGGCAAAAGGGACAACCGACTAGCTGACCATAAAAGCATTCCACGTAGTCAGCACCAACTTCCTCGTTCTTCGCTGTTTATGTTAGGAGCCTGTGTCACGGTGCACAATTAAATAAGACCACTACTTTCAATTATTTAAAGACGGCAGAAGTTATAATTTCTCTTTGCTTATACGTGCATTGCAGTAACATACTCGCCAGTCAGTTTGCCATTCTGCTCCGACATTGATTACAGTCAAAATACGTTAGTACTTCTGACTGACGGTAGTTTTGCTATTTATGCGAGTTGTTAAATACATCTGGATTGGTGTTTGTCTTAAGCTCGAAAACTTTATTTATATAACTGTCATCACCATCTGCAAAATCAATGATCGCATAGTTATGCTAAATATAAAGGAAATAATAGAATTACTGCTTAAAGAAGTGAAACAGCTAAAGTGCATTCTGTTACCTCCTTGTAAAGTTTTTTAGAAGCAACTAGGTGCCAATCATCAGGGATCAAACTAAAAGACTAACAAAATGTACTCTAAAATTGCGTATAGCGTCTGTCACTCAAAATGTTGCGCAAATAAATTGTCAATATCACATATTTTTATACTTATTTCAATAATGAACTGCAATTATGGCACGAAAAAATCCATGTTTAGATTATTCATATGAGGGTTGCGAGTTTGATATAAACATCAAACCCATTTTAGCTGACAAGTTGCACAACGTATCTAAAATTAATTGTCACGCATACCATGCACTTGACCAGAAATGTCAGATGCACAATCTCTGTGCAGTCACGAACATTAAAGTTTTGTAGCGTGCGGCACAAATATATACGTTTTACAATTAAACAGTCTTTAATTGTTCAGCTGATGATGACAATTCTACAAATCAACTTTGCGAGCCTGATATAAACAGAAAAACCTATCGTATCTAACACGTCGCACTACAGCTAAACTACCGTCAGTCATACGTACTGACGTATTTCGACCTTCTCTGATCATCAACTGAACACGACGGGAAACTGTCTAACGAGGATCAAACCGCAATGCATAGATAAGAAAAGAAACTTAGATATGCGGCTCGAACCTCTATTAGTCTCGCAAACATTGCAATTGACAGTAACTGTCGGTTGCACACATCGTATGCAGTCACGTGCATTAACTTTTTAAAGCATTCACCACATACTTTTAAATTATATACAATTAAATAATAATTGACAGTGTGGGAGGTGATAGCTTTTCTATAAATCAAATTTGCACACTTCATATAAACAATAATCCCATTGTATGTAACCAGTTGAAACATTTATTGACGCGATTCGACATTTCACGTTCAGCATCAGAACAAGATGGTGAAGGGACTAGAGAGCACTAAACCGTGATTCATACATAAGGAAATCAACATTTGATATGTGGCTCTTACTTCTTGTAATCGTGAATACAATTTACTTACTGAAAAATTCGGTTGTTGCACTTGTATGCAAATACGAAAGTAAACTTTTTGCATATCAGTTGTACATTCTTACAATCATTGATTACGAATGTTGATAACATTTTATTTACTCCAGTTAGTAAGCTTCATATAAACATCGATCCCAATGTATTTTTCTACTAATAATGCATTTTCATTTTACATGATTACAATCCAAACCCGACAACGAACTGAACGAATTTTAATTTATTGATTGTTACATCTAATTTACAAATGACAAATTATGCATAATATTGAATGCTACTTACATTTAAAAGTAGCATAAAATAATTGCCTTAAATTCGAAATAGTACAAAATCTAAATTTTTATCATTTTCCTTAGTATATTTTAAATTTATAGATCTATTCCGACGAAAAATAACTTTCTTCAAGACATTTTTTAAAACAGTCTTATCAAATTTAAGAGAATAGTGTTTCAAATATTCGTCAGTATTCCGTATATCATATTTATAAAATGATATGCATTCTGATCATTTATCTAGTATTTCAATAATATACATAGTGTAAGATGAGTTTATACCCTCAAACGACATACAAATATAAGTTTTACTGAAGTTTAAATCGCTCAAATTTAAGATGTAGCAAAAACAAAGCAACATTTTTGTTGTGCAAATTTAGTATATCTTAATGGAATCAGTTTGCGTTCCAAATAAATAGTACATTGCAAAATCTCCTTTAGGCTGTAAATTTAACTTTGTTCTTACATTATTAAAAGTATTTGCCGAATGCACCGACGGGAACTTTGTAACAGAATTGCTACGCTGTCCAACAGAGTGTTGACGTTTTCGAGTTCTCATTTCGTTGGTACTAGAACGATTAAGGACAAACGCAGTGTCATCACGGCGATAGTCGTCCGATCTACTAAAGTTATTAGAATCACGTCGAATAAGACAGCCCTCTGTAGGTATAAAAGTGGGCGCTTCTTCCACGTTACCATCTGCACTGCCTCGTTGTGAAATAAGTACATTTTCTTGGAATAGGCGTGAATTAGGCAGCTTCAAGTCGAAGTCACGTGTGATTGTCTCTCTTTCGCAAAAAATCGTAAAATTATCATCCGTCTCGTCGTCTACAGCTGAGGTGCTGTTTCCGTTTAGAAAATGTTTGTTTTTCAAAGGACCGCGCGTGTTCTCCGCAGCAATACCCACTTTAGCATTTCTTGGCAGCTGTTCGCAATCATATATTTTCAGGTCACGGTTATTCAAACGAGAAGAAACTGCCGCCATCAATAAGCTCCCCATAGTTTTGTCGTCACTTCCATCCGTCTGTTTAGCCGACAAAGCGTTGCCTTCGATTCTGTCAGATTTGGATATATATTTAAAACCTGGCTGTTTTGAAGCATTTTCTGAATCAGCATTTCCAGTGAAATTTCCCGGATCAAAATAAGTAAATGTCTCCCTGTGGTGAAAAACAAATTTATGGCATTTGGTAAATAATAAAGAAGAATCGGCAGCACATTTCATTTGCTAATATTAACGAAATTAAAGCAGTTTTTAAAATATTATAAATGATAACTTTCTCGAGCAAGATACTATTAAATAAAAATAAGCTTTCAAGAAAATTTCATAATTATTTGATATGAATTTTATGTAATACTATGGAAAAAAGTTCAAGACGCGTGAAATAGCCTTCACAATATCAGAACAGAAAGTGATTCTCTGCAAAACTCTTGTGTTGGCAAGAATATATTTGCTTTTTTTTCAATTCAAGCCTGTGCTATTATTTGATTACTCAATGTTATTGTAGCTATAAATTAAGTGACGAATACGTAGTTTTCAATAATATCAATTTGAAATATTTTTATATCTTAAGATAAATTTCCTTAAAACTTGCCAATATTGACCATATTCGGAAATACTTCTAATGTAATAACAAAACTAACAGTTTTTAAAAGAAATGGTTTTCGCGATAGAGAATTGATTAATTATCTGATCCATATAGTGGGAAATAAGGTTTTTTTAGCAAACTGTTGACATTTTACCTCAATGAATATTTTATGGCTGTCTTTCGGGTCAATCTAACAACAGTGAGCTAATGATATCAAAAAATTGACACACTTTAAGGCCAGTATTAAATTTCGCTAAAATGGCTTCATTAAAACTTACTAGCATATCTCAAGATAATTACTGAATTTTATTTAAATCAAGGTTCTGTGTTTGATATATAGAGCAATCACATGATGTGTAAATTTATCAGTATAAACTTTGCATTGTAAAGTCTAGCAAAGGCAATCCATCCAACAGACCGATTTCTTCATTATTGAGAACTCATCGCGTAATGTCCAAATATTGCTGCTTACTAGCCTCGAGCTGCGGTAGGTCTGCTTCGGAGTCTGTGAATCTAACCATTGAGCTATCCTGCCGCACGCAACAAATTCTTTTCAGTTATAAGATAAATTATTCTTTAGTTAACCTTCCCTTCAAATGAAAACTGAGTATCATCTCTTTTTAGACCTCAAATGCCAATTTGTCACACACAATCTGTCATTAAAAATAAACAATAAGCTACCTATGGAAGTGGAATTGAATTAAAGATTCAAACAGTTAAATAGTCATTGATTGCGCGAGTGATGTTAACCAGAATTTAAACCAAGTTTCTACGCATGATATAAACTTTAATTCTATAATATAGTCATTTCCGGTATAAAATAGGTATTCCCTAATGAATCAATGAAAGTTTATTATTTAGACCGATTTCGACCCAATTTGGAACTACTTAAAGATATGAGATGTGCTGGAATTTTTCCACAATTAAGACTAAACCGGTTCACTGGATTAATTGCTTTTGATACAATGGGCTATGCTCAGCTTACAGAGGAAAAGGCATTTACAATGTGATTGCTGTTTGTATCAAACTCGAAAGATTAATTTGAATAATAATTACTAACTGCGCAATCAATAATTGTTTAATTACTGACTTTTCATTGCAATGGCATGCGTCATATATATGTTTGTATAACTTTGAAGCAGTCAGTTAAATATAATTAACTGCACATGTACAGCAATTTAAGTGAAATTACAGCGAATCATGAAAATTACTGACGCCTAGTCAGATAAAAGTATATCATGGGCGTAAATATTTGTAATTGTTAAATATTCATTTAGATATAATTATATTCACGTGTACGCTCATAAAAGTGAACCTACCAAAACTAATATGAATTCCTCAATACAGACGTCTGATTAGCTCCTTTACTCTTACTCAGTTGAATAAAGTTTAGGAAAGAATTGATAATATCGAATTGAAATATTACAATATCATCTCGCAAACAACCGAGATACAACAGTGTAATCTACACAACTCTGGTTGTGTAGATTACAGTACTGAGCGCTCTGGTTGTGTAATGATAATACTGTTTGCACAGCTATTCCTAATTGTATTATTGTTAGGCTGGCTACATGTCATTTGGAGCTGGCGATTCGTGAATGGTGTAATACAATTTCATTTTATATACAATTTTGTTTATTTAGGCCAAATGCTTGCTGTCTGACATAAAAAGCGTTGTATACATATTAAAATTTACCTAACATTACTTAAAGTAGAACTGATAAATTCGTTGAAAGGGTTGTGTCTCGTTCCACACTTATACTTATAAATTGAATTTTGCTGGCGATGCTGTCAGTTTTTCACAAATTTCTACAGAAAATCCAGCTGGAATCTGTCAATCAATTGTTTCGGTATATACGTTTCAACATATGCATGCAAATCAGTGAAGTATGAAGCATTTATATTATTTGGTGAGCATTGGTTGCGCGGGCGGTAATAACAACCACTAAAATCAATGTTGCGATCTTGCTCTAAACACCAGACCTTTGATATACATACATTTCTAAGTATAAACTAAGAATAGTGTAATATACATAAATAAATTACTCCAGTAGACCGATTTCGTTCATACTGTGAACTCATCACGCATTGTCCAGAATTTTCTGTGGATTTCGCTCGAACCTGTGGAAGTCTGCTTCGGAATCTGGTGCTCTAACAATGAAGAATCTTGAGAGAGCTAGCAATTGCACATGAAAATTCGGTTTGATAATTCTCAGTGAGTTAAAGGTGAAGTCAACTTTTAGATTATGTAAATATGTTTATTTTCAATCGATTTAAGACCCACAAAATTATTGAGGATGAAATAACCGCCTCGAGATATTTTGGTCAACATCAATATTTGACGTGGTTTTTGTTGATTTTGAGTATTTGCTAATAAGAAAAATATTTTTAAGTCAGTTTAGCTCTTTCTCGATATTTTTTCCCTGTAGATCTTGTTGGTTCGATTTTCTAGGATATCTATTAAATTTATCACGCATGAATTTGCGTACTACAGCGGTGGATATACAAGTAAAAAAAAGGCTGCCTCGCTCCGACTCGAGAGTCAATTCGATATCTCGATCGGCTTTGTTAGCCAGCTGCATGATTTCAAATAAGTCTATTGTTTCTTGGAGGAACAATGGTAGATTATGCTCATGTTTATGCAAATTGTGCTCTAGTTAATTATGTTTTCCGTTATGCTTGCTTAAGTTATTACATATTTACAGAATTCGGGTAGCACAATATTGCTCTATGTAACTATATCATAGAACTTTCGAACCAATTAGCACTGAAATGTTAATCGCACTTTTTAGAAAATGGTGATATAAAGTCTTTTTAGTGGATATATATATATATATATATATATATATATATATATATATATATGAAAAATTCAAAAAACAGAGCACACAAGATATATAGAAATTATATAAGGAAATAAGTTATTAATACTGAAATATAACCGCCCTGAAATTTTGTAGAGAGGAGATGGAAGACTACACACCAAAGAGAAATATTCGTTCAAGCAATGGAATAAAACGTATGCTTCTGGTCCAGACTCAATTCATTGATAGACGAGAAACCATAGTAAAAAAAAACTTAGATACACATTGGGAATACCACCTAGCCTCACGCAGACGTATGTTCAACATACCGACTAATCAACCCGCAATTAACTATAAACAATCATGCGAGTGCTGCAACCAAATTAAAAAATTAAAGCCAACCAGTTATTGTTCAAGTAATCTTATAGAAAACCAAGGCAAGTATAACTGGAAGATGTTAACGGTGTTTATAAATAGTCACGAAGTACACTGACTACTTATACAAAGTAAGCATATTCTGGATAAATTGTCTTTTCATAAAAACATAATCAATAAAAAACAATGGCCCGAACAACAACAACAATAATAATTAGTATTTTTTAAATTTTTCAACATAGGCTATCTATCAAGATGTAAATATTAGGTAGGGTTAGGCTACGGGGACGCTGTGACAGTGATTAGCACATGTACATTGAGTAAGAGTATGTATAAAAGGCTTGAAACTCGTATCATACAAATTTCGGCATGAGACATATTTCATAAACGAAAGAGACCGAATGAGAAGGAAAATGATAACTCTAGTCTTTACAAATACAAATAGGGATACACGTGTATATTATACAACAGAAGAAAAAGCATTGCTGTTCCCTATGTATATCTATTGGTTTTTCTATAATTTCTCAGAAAATTTACTAAGTATTACTTAAGCACCAGGTAAATACTGAAAGCATAAACAAAACCGTATACAGTGAACAGATTATTCATATTTGGCGAATTGTCTGGACGCAATATATGGTCTCAAATTAAATTAAGATAACACGAAGAAATATGCTGGGTAACATAAAGGTTAAGTATAAATCCCATCCATTAAAAGGCACTCATGATTAGGCAAGAAGTCTATCTTGCATAAGAATGTCTATGTAGTCCTCTCACGTATAATCGTATTAGGCCGAGTGAAAAAAATGGTGGATAAATGTAACTGAGGAACTTATTTGTAAAAAATTGTTAACTAGGTAGGGAAGGTGTAATTTTAAAAATAAAATAACAGTTATCACTACCATTAATAAAACTCTGTCATTATTTGACGAAATCTGATAAAATCTGGCATTTTTAGCATAAAGTTTTAACATCATATTTTGGATGTTGTGTTTGTTATAAATTTAATCATGTTTATTAATGAGAAAATACAAAATTATACAATAAACGGTATGCGGATTTCAGCATTCGAATAATGCAAAATAAGTGTCCACGATGCACAATTTAGCTAATGTGTACGTGTACATGTTTAATCTATTTTTTCGAAGTAAAAAATTTTATTTTCCCCGCTTTCCAGTTTGTTATATTACCTTTTCTAATAATAATGTTATTATCATAAATTGTACTTACGACTCTTTTGGAATTATACTTTGCAAGCGACACCTTGTATGAATTTAAACACACCGACCAGAGAGAAAATTCAAAATTACATTATAAACAGTTGCAAATTTCAGAGTCCCAACATTGCACAATCAAAGTCCACTTTACACAATTTAGCTAAAGTGTACATTATACCCTTTTTAAATATTATTTATATTTAAAAACTTTTATTTTATTTAATTCTTATTTTCAATTATATATAAATTATATTACTAAAAATGTCGTTATCTGAAGTTTTATGGTAAAATCTGATATTTTCGCATATGTTTCAGCAACGTATTTTGCAAGCGGCACCTGTTATGACTTTTACTGTACTGATCAATGAGAATATACAAAATTAATTTACAAACGGTGTAACGTAAATCAATGTCCACGATGCACAATTTAGCTAGGGTGCAAATTTGGACTTTTTTAATTATAATTTTATTGCAAAATATTTGATTTTCTACATTTTTCGTTTTTTATATATGACGTTTTTATCATGATTTAAGACATAAGGGTAAAAAGGTTTGTGTACAAAGAAAATAAGGCAAGCAAAGCAAATTTGCTTTGTGCAGCGAATGCAATTAACGATGGAGTTTTTTGCAGTTTATATTTTTTTGTATTTATTGACTGTGCACTCTTTTTCTACGCATTTTAAAAAGTAAATAAAAAGTTTTTTTTAATTTAGTGACACGCAAAACATATTTGGCGCAGCGATCTTGCAGCATACCGAAAAACGGAAAATATGTGCAAAAAACTAAGTTGTACACCCTAACAACGGAAAAATCAATTGCATTAGTTCACACTGTAGGACGTTACAGTCACATTTGACGAACAATCAGACTTAATAGAGAGTTAAGGAATGACGAAACAACAAATGCTGCTAAATTTTTAATAATTTATGTATTCAAATCAATATTGAAAATGCATTAGGTATTTAAACTGAAGACATGATCACAATTGGCATCATACTACATTATTAATTTTCTCTGCCCGCATGCCATAGCTAAACACTTCATAGTCATGTTCTTCGTAACTTAATTACATAATTTAGTGCATCAACTCTTCACCTTTTCGACAACAAAATTATATTATCAATACAGGTAAATAAAATGAGAAATTCATTACCATACTTGCTTTGTTTGTTAGAAAATTTATATCAATTAATTAATATGCCGTTGCAGCCTAAATATAGTATGTCGGGTGTTACATGAATATTCATAACTAAAACCATATATGAATTCTATACTGTGCACAACCCAGACAACGCTCTACAATTTCTTCATAGGCCGGGCGAACAACCATGATTACATATTTGTAGAACATGGGCATAGTAAGATATTGACCATCATCTAAAATTCGAGTGTGAATTGCTCGCACATTTTCAAAACACCGAGCCACAACATGGAAGTCTAACTGACAGTAGACGTACTCTGGTATGTGCCCGCTTTAAAATGTAATTTATGTTTAATTTAAATTTCACGACATTATTTAATTTAGCTTAAGTTCTACTTTTTATAGATTTTTTAAAGTTTGCACGAGAAACTCTAATTATTAACGTGGTAGTTTCATACTCAGAATATCATACTTCTTTCCTGTAGCAAATGGAAGTATTTTTATTGAAGATTTGAAAAATAAGTTATTTTTAATTTTCGTTTTAAATATGAAAATGCGAATACCGATTATTTAAGATAATGATTAGAATATTATAAGGAGTTTTTTTAATTTTAAAAGATTAATAAGGGGTTGAAAGAGAAATTAAAATAAATATAAATGATTAAATGTTTTTTTATTTGGTTTTATAACGGGTTCCTAAGTGAACAATAAACAATAATAGCTTTGGACAGCAAATGTTTAAATTTCAGAATTCTTCTTTTACTCCAGTTAATTTAATCAATTATTAGTGTGGTCCAGTAGTTAAATAAATACATGATTACCTGCTATGTACCATCTCATATTTTATCTAATGGTCACATCTAATGGCCTATAAGGAAACTTACGTTAGATGAACTTCTTATATCATTTCCTGGCAATGTTGTTAATAATAGTAATGGTTCATTTTTTATCCAAATATATCTGTTGATAAGAACGTGCTTCCGTCAATTTTTGAATTCCCCTACGGTTTTTTAATCACCTGATAGTATTTTATAATATCATTTAATTTAGTTGATTCATTGGGCCCAATAGAGATTGCGACTTTTAAAACTTTATGTTAACTAGACGTTCAGAAGCTGTGTGTCAATTTCTAATACATATGCTGGACTATTCTCTAATTTATGTGCTTAATTACTTTTTGAATACATTTGAATTTCAATGCACATTGATTTTTTTGTAAGCTGCATCACCAAAAGCGGCAATATAATATTTTACATAATTTATTACTAAATTTCACACAATCACCTATTCTTTGGACTTCCGTCAGGATTAAGGATAGAATGTAACTGACGATAATTAAATTATCTAAGAATGAAATGTATAAAATTCAACTCTCTCGATATAACACCACCTCAAATTGAAAGTAGAATATCAGCATAGAAAAAAGTATTTTAATCTAAATGTATTAGGAAATCCATGTAGAATCTTTGCCTAAATATTCTACATTAAAATCTAGGACATTATCAGTTAAAATGTGTTTTTTATACTCCTGGAGTCTTTTAGAAAATTGAGCTTTCACAGAGGGACTGTGCATTACTAGGTGCACCGATTATTGACTTTGATTGATGGTTTCTCATTTTCCCCTTCATTTTGTAGCCCTCCCTCAGCTACTTGTCTGAAAATGACGTTGTAACAAGATTTTCCACTTTTCTTCTTCTTAATTTTCGAGACCTTATTTCTAGCCCCATCTCCAGGGTTGACACCATACGCACAGGACAAAAACAAATTGTGGCAAAGGTGGTATCCTCATTCAGGACAGATCTATTTATATTTATTTTAATTTCAAAAGTTTTTTATTGTCTGTCCTAATATGCGGTCTTCATACCTAATCTCCAATACTGAAATGTATACACAAACTTATCCATGTTAATCCTCCCCGCGAACAACCACCTATATACACATATATGTACTCCACTATAGTGATATTTATACAATAACTATAAGCAAACCTTATGGATTAACATACACACCTATTTATGATGTCTCTATTTTTAATTGATGTGCTGGACGCGTATAAGAATCAACATTTTTTTAAATTTTAATATTGCAATACACTTCATATTCCACAATATGTCTAATCTCATCCTGTTTGCAAAAGGTTATAGAAAGTGACCGAATACGGAGCCCACACTAATCAATCGTATATCAGCCAAATAAACATTTAAATTCATATTCTGTATAAATTTATTTTTCTATTAAAATATCTGTGTCACAACCATGTATATATATATATATATATATATATATATATATATATATATATGTAAAGTGAGTATACTCTACACTCATTGGGAATTGTAGTATTTAAAGTTCAAAGAACCTTATTACTCTGATCTGCGTTTTGACTAACACAGCTTTTATTATTCCAGTAGTTTAATTTTTCCGATATATTTCGGCTAAACTTATCGATAGCCTTCATCAGTCGCACAAGTTTAACAAACAAAACTAATGTTAAACTTGTGAGGCAAATTCTGACTGATGAAGTCTATCGATAATTTTAGCCGAAATATATAGGAAAAAGAAAACTACTGGAACAATGAAAACTGTGCTAGTCAAAACGCAGATCAGATAATTTTAATTAATACAGGTTAGCAAAAAAATCTTCATTCAAAAACCCATTGCATTGCTTATAAATACATATATATATATATATATATATATATATATATATATATATATATATACATATATATGTATGTATGTATATGTATATATATATGTACATGGTTGTGACACAGATATTTAAATGGAAAAATTAATTTATACAGGATATGAGTTTAAATGTGTATTTGATTGAGATATGATTCGTTAATATAGGTTCCGTATTCGGTCTCTTTCTATAACCTTTTGCAAACAGGACGGGATTAGGTAAATTGGAGTATTTAGGGATTAATGCAACATTGAAATCAAAAATTTTGTTGGTCCTTCTACGCGTCTGGTACAGAAATTTAAAATAGAGATATCACGGATAGGCGTGTATGTTAATCCATAAGGTTTGCTTATAGTTATTCTATAAATGTCACTTTAGTGGAGTACATATATGCGTATATAGGTGATGACATGGATAAGTTTGTGTATACATTTCAGTATTGGAGATTAGGTATGGAGACCGGATATTAGGACAGACAGACTTCTGGAACTAAAATAAATATAAATATATCTGCCTTGAATGAGGATACCACATTTGCAAAAAGTTGATTTTTTTCCTGTGCGTATGGTGTCAACCCTGAAGATGGGACTAAGAATAAGGTGTCAAAAATTAGGAAGAATAAGAGTGAAAAATCTTGATCCAAAGTCATTTTCAGACAAGTAGCTGATGGAGAGCTTCAAAATGAAGGGACATGTGAGAACCCATCAATTAAAGCCAATAATCGGTGTACCTGGAAATGTACAGGATTCAAGATTTTACCGACCTACGAGTGCTATCAATTGTCCCGCACAAGAAAATGAATCAGGACTTTCAGAAGAAATTTTAAAAGCTCAACTTCGCAAGATTTCACAGCTAACCAAAAACTCATTAAAACTTGAGAGACTCAGGAGCATCTTTGATGCGAACCATT
This sequence comes from Eudiplozoon nipponicum, assembly GCA_029291075.1. Classification (NCBI taxonomy): domain Eukaryota; kingdom Metazoa; phylum Platyhelminthes; class Monogenea; order Mazocraeidea; family Diplozoidae; genus Eudiplozoon; species Eudiplozoon nipponicum. The sequence continues at coordinate 69,999 of JAQBSW010003578.1, forward strand.
GTGTAAATGATCAACGCATTGCCACGTAAACCAACTACATTTCAACGAAAAATACTTTAACGACATATAAATGGCATAAACACGAACACCGTCAAGGAATCTTTCGATTTCGAAAATGAACTGAAGAAAAAGAACATCCTCTCTTCGCGTCTCATCCTTAATTACGAATATTCCATTGGCAAAAACTAATAATCCACTATGACATGATGAAGAATGACTTTAATGATTTTCCTATAGACACCGATGATCTCAAATACTTTATATTAGACTGCATAAAAACGTGTAGTTTACAGTTAATGTAAATATTACTGAGAGTTCAAAATTAAAGTTATATGAAGATGCATTGTACCTCTCATGGCAGACATATACATTAGCTACATTAAGCTAACAAGCACTCTACCAAAGGTTGTAAGCGGTCTACGAAGCAAACCCAGGCGAAATTATTAAACAAATCCATGAAGTAAATTTAAACATTAAATTCACTATTATGGCAGAAAAAGACAACATTTATCCCTTTATAGATATCCAATTCACTCAAGAAGAAAAGGTTTATTTAACGTTGGCAATGCATACAAAATCAACTCTCACTAAACTATACAATAATTATACCACTAGTGTGCAAAAATCTCAAAATCGAAATCTTTTTAACGATCTAGCTAACAGAATCAGAATGATCTGCTCTAAACACAAGATCGAGGAGGAGCTAGGCTTCCTCAGAAAACTTGTGCATACGAACAATTACTCGGAGATGTGCATATAGGTTAAGATCACACCACATCCGATTCGTACTACATAGGATACTAGCAGACATTTGTTTCCTAAACTTAACATTCGACAGCGCCCTGTCGGCCTCCATCATTACACAGATGTTAAATCTAATCACAAAGCAAATTTACATAGTGCAAAATTTAATATCACATTCCGAATAAAGAGATTATTGTAATTGGCTGCCGAGAATCAAATGCCGCTTCCACGCAAATGCTTCATAGACACAAATTTTAAGTGTTATGTGGTAACATAAATACTGGATGAACGTATGAGTAATAAATTAGTGGAATACAACAACCTTTACAGCAGAAATTAATTTTAAATGCCTGATAATTAAGAAAAATCACCTGTTTCGGAGCTTATATTTGAAACTGGGTGTATAGCCAATTTGAAGAATTAATCACTTATACAAAACGCGAAGTCCGAAAAATTATTATAAAGCCCCCATATATAAAACATCAAACACATGGCCTAAGCATTCAAAAATTTCATTAACATGATATTTTCCTCGACTTGTCACGAATCACACAAATCAAGGACATCACCCATTGGACAAGTATCATCACACATTCGATCGGATGGGAAACAAATTGAAGAAAATAAGCTGCGCAACTGCCATAATTATCATCATTAGTAGTGACAGATATTTCACAACAATATGAGTGGTCAACATTGCAATCTGCACACCAATCATTCTTAACTAGGGGAAGATTAAAATTCAAGAAAAAGGCGATATGAAAGACGAAATACGTTAAAAAAACACTCGTACACACCTGTATAAAGCTCAATCCACCAGTGTAACAATAACCAGATCTCAAATGTAACAATGTAACACAATAAGATCGACACTTATACGCAAATAGCCACAAAAGTCAAAGACGCATAAGCATTCACAAAGCAACCCGAAATATAACGACAAGAAAAAATAGATGCAATACAGACAATCAAATTACTATTACCTGATCTGCGTTTTGACTAACGCAGCTTTCATTGTTCCAGTAAATTTCTTTTTTCATAATATTTCGATCTACCTTACCGTAGATCTTCATCAGATGCATTTCACGAAACAAATGAAGCAAATGTGCTATTTCCTCTAGTCATAATATTTATATACCACAGACTGACCTTTCATTAGATATTCGCGTGTCACATGTGTGTGTGTGCATTTTTATAACCGTTGTTTTCATCTAACTAATTTAGACCAGAGTGGCTGAATAATAATTTATCAATTGCATGCAATAACTATTCGTTTTTTTCACACTCACTGTAAATGACGTAACTGAGATGGGGAGACCCATAATTCAGAAACACTCGTCATAAAAACATGCCATGAGTGATAAGACCAGAAGTCCGAACGACTAATGCACATGTTAATTTACAATTCAAACCACTAAGTTATACTCAAGATAGATAAGTTAATAACAGTTATTGGCGCACGCCACGCATGTGCATGTGTATGTGTATGCATAACTAGAAAAACTTGGTTAAATTATTTTGATACACATGTACGTACATCTAAATGAAACTGCAGTCAATAGACATTAATTTACCCTTTGCACGCGTCAGACAAATTATTACTTATAAATATTGTATTATTAGAATATTTCCAATGGGTAGGGTGGGGGTGTAAAACAGAAAATTAAGGTTGAAATCACTATTTGTTTTAAAATCAAATGAATAGTTAGAGATGAAATTTGAAGGCTATATTTATAATTGTTTATTCATTTCTTGAATAAAAGCCCACTAATTAGTCAATCTTTATCTGATTTTCTTAATCTTTTACTGGAGCTAGCTTCAGTTACCAATTCATGCAATTGCCTTTTCCTTCCATTAGCTAGTGCAGTATTCCAAATCGGACCTAAAGATTTTTCAACAGCTGTTTCATTCATAATATCATCTCTAGATTTAATTTCTATAGATTCCCTGGTCTAAATTAGTTAGATGAAAACAACGGTTATAAAAATGCACACACACACATGTGACACGCGAATATCTAATGAAAGGTCAGTCTGTGGTATATAAATATTATGACTAGAGGAAATAACACATTTGCTTCATTTGTTTCGTGAAATGCATCTGATGAAGATCTACGGTAAGGTAGATCGAAATATTATGAAAAAATAAATTTACTGGAACAATGAAAGCTGCGTTAGTCAAAACGCAGATCAGGTAAATTCAATTAATCCAGGTGCGCAAAAACACAACTCCTTCAATCAAATTAGTAGTCAACCCCTGAATTAAATGAAAACCTAGAATTTATGTAAATAAAAAGTTTTAATTTTCAGCTGAGTATTTTCGAAAAAAACCGGCCTTTATCAAATTTATCGTTAAATTTGTTGTCTACCTAATAAAGGGGTATGCAGTGCAATGGCAATGGATATAACAGAGAATATATATATTGTGTAAGTATTTTTTATTTAAACAAATTAATTCCGGTACTCTATTTCTTCAGGAAATCAGTTGAAGAAATGGTGTAAAATTGCTTTATTTTTTATAACGTGCTTATAAAATTTATATCTAGTAATAAATTATTCTATTATTTGAAATCTTTATATCCTACGAGCAGTCATTAATTGCAATAGAATTTTAAGTAAAATTCGCTAGGCAAAGGCAGAAAATCGCATAAAACACGTAAAAAATAATTTTTTCAATGCCGCGTTTTGCGTACACGGGTAGTAGTTTTGCACGGACAGTTTCACAAAGATCCGATTGATCACAATTTACAATTTTGTTTTGTTACTATGTGCGCAATACCTCATACACCATTGTATACATTAGAGTTCCCGGCTTTAAATAAAATACAGTATATGACAGTCAAGGTTTTGGTTTTATCAGTTTTGAATTTTGATTACCGTGACATAGTAGCAATACAGTTATAACAAATAAGAAAAGGTTCGATACTGTCTCTCTCCCCTACAGTATTCAGCATAAGAGATGAGTTTATGTATACCGGGAATTTGAGATAGCTGAGGTAAGGATTGGTCTGCTAATTACAAATAGTTATTTATTGAGTTTAGTTACTAAGACAAATTCTATGATTTAAACTAGACTTGAGTCAGAATAATATATAAATAGAATGGTTTTGGAACGAGGTTACCACGTTTGCTTAATTCTGCTATTGTGAGTATTGTGCTTTGGATAGTTTCCTGAGTATTGTGCTGGAAAGTAGGCTCCAAAACGTCGCCAGTAAACAAAGATGTGATAGACTTCCTAACTCTGTTTGCTTGGCTATTAAACAGACTTATTTTGTTCGGTTTTTGGACAGTGCTATTGTAATAAATTTTTTAAATCATGTATGTGGATTTCAAAAACATCCATCTTGTTAAACCGCCGTCACCCTCACAAAGTAATTGAATAACGAGAAACTAATACGTGTTCTCCTTCACTTTTTTCACTGTGATTATGGTATCAGGATCGGCTTTTTTGGCTTATTATAAGATTTGTCTTTGAGATCATTTTTTCACAGACAACGATTTTATTCTTTATTTCTTTTTTTATATATATCCTTCGCAGTGTACGTAATTTTGATGTTTCGAATTGGCCACCAGAGTATGCACAAAGACTTAAATAGACGCTTTGGCGTATTGAGATTTATGTAATTGGGCATATTGGTTGAAATCAAAAGCTCGTTAAAGCACCGTGTACAATTTAACAATAATTGATTGCGCGGGTGGTGGTAACAATTATTTAAATCAAGTAAACACCAATCCCATTTTATTAAACCAATCGTCGAACAACATACCAGTGCGTTGCGGCTGGCGGTAGTTTTGTTATGTTTTTCGACGACTGGTTAAATACAATAGGATTGGTGTTTACTTCAAGCTCGCAAATTTGATTTAAAGAACCATTTACTGTTGTCTATCCCTACAATCTTACGAGTATCGTGTCAATCGTTTTCGATTTATGAATTTATTACAGGAGATTTAATTTTTCTATGGAATCTGCCATCCAGGTTGTGAAGTGTACTTCCATCTTTGTGAGTGTATATCAAATTTTTGTATAAATAAATGTAGCAGCGAAATAAAAATGGTCAAAAAGGATTTATGATAGGAGTAAACAAGCAACAAGAGTGTGCATATTTCCCTCAACAACCATATATCGCCAGCGCCATATATGTCAAATAGCCAGCCACAATCACCGATTTCTCCTCCAAAGGTGTTGAGGTGACCCCAGAACGTACCGCATCAATGGCAAATGTTTTAGAAATGTCCTTACTAGTGCGAACAAAAGCCTATGAGTTATTATGCAAGCGTCGAGCAATCCAATAACTTTAGTTGATATGCCAGAATTAAGCATAGCTAGGCATATAATTTTCTGCGACAAAAATAGAAAGCAATTGCATAATCTGAAACAGCAACGATGGCAGGTCCGTGACACTAGTGGTACAACTTAGAAGTGTAGCATAGTGCATGATTTCTGTACACCCTTTCCCTATCTCCTGTCAAATCCATGTTAGGGTTGGCCTAGTTAGATTTCTCATTCTTGAAGAATCCTTGAAAGGATAATAGCAAAGATCATATTTGATGCAGTACATAGCGAACTAAAACCAGGGTGAGATTGATTTCACAATGCCACTCTTCAATTTATTTGGTACGAAATTCTTTCTTCAATTTTCGTCAATGTGCTTGTTTACATCCTATTGACCAAATATACGATTAAAATTACAAAATTCAGAATGAAGGCAATTAACTTGGGCAGTTTTGCTTTCCCTCATGAGACTGAATCTTCATCAAAATTATGAGTTTCGATATTAATTTCTTAACAATGTCGACGGGTACTTTCATTGTTTACTACTACGTTTGCAATATGTCGCGGATTACAGAGAATTCGGAGATAAATGACGAGCTGCATAACATAAATTAATAGTCTTTGCTCTCTTGTCAGAATGAATGCAATTAATACGTCGGATCTGAGCATCAAATTTAAATAGGTGTTTACGCGTCGATGTTGATCCAAATTCATCAGAAACATTCCACCAGCATTGTTCTTCGTCTACCATACGATTAGAAGAAAACGTCTTGCAAAGGACAAGAACCAGGATGCGATCTCCTCTTAGTCTCTCGTCAGATTCCGCATATTGAAGAGCTTTGGTGCCATAAGCGATAGAAAACTATTTCTCAGGTTTCGAAACTATAAATGAGCATTGGCTGCGCTGGCGGAAATAATAATTAATTTAATTAAGTTTGTGATCTTTTAATAAACACCTGACCCATTATGTACATACATTTCTAAACTAAGAATTATGTAGTTTAGATAAGGCACTTCATCCGGTAGACCGGTTTTGTCCTTATTAGGAACTCGTCACGTGTTGTCCAGAATTTTCCACGGGCAGGGCTCAAACATAGGCAAGTCTGCTTCGGAATCTGCTGGTCTACCTACTGAGTGACCCTGCCGCATACTACACACAACCTTCAGTTATATACTAATTAATGTATATTGGTTTGTATTTACATAATGAGACAGGTGTTTATATCAAGATCGCAAACATGATTTAAATAAGTCGAGACTTACATGAGATTTTCTTTTATAGCGCAACAAATTCTAATTGACACGCTATTGGCTTTATGTGAAGGTGGCCTAGTAGAAGTATATATTTTATTGAATGCTCTCCGAAAAATTTGTTTTCAGTTTTTGCAAATTTGGTCAGAATATGAGCGGCTGCATGACGCGCAGTTTCAAACGGATTATGGTGGCCAGAAAACTGTGAACAAATTTATTGATTGAACTTGCAGAACTCTGGTTGTGCACTCTCGTGGCCTGGACAATGAACAAACACCTTCTTCTTACCAGAATGTGGTCGATCTGAGCACGATAGCAAGTTATCGTTCACTCTACATGAATCACAGCAGTAGGAATCTAAGGCAAAACTAGAAAATTCATCATGCCAAAAACCACGTTTTCCCAAACGTAATTTAACAAAGACCAAACGCGAGATTATGGATTTTCAGTTAAATAAGTCTTTAATTGCAATGCTAGTTCTTATATAAGCAACACCATACAATGCTGGATCACTCTTGTATTAAAATTGGACGAGAATCGCCATTTAGCTTAAACTAAGCAGTAATAGGACAAAATGTAAAGTGCTCATCGTAATTGTAGTCTACTGCAGGCAAACAATAGTGTAACAGCGGAGGTAATGTTCGCCATCTGTGATAAAATAAATAGCTGGCGAAGCAAGAGCACTAAACGTTCAGGAGCTGAAGGATATGCCAGCAATTACCTTGAGCAACTCAAATTTATACACAAACATTCTTGTGAAAATTAACAAAATACGTGTGATATTAAAAGAAATCTAACTTTTAGACAGTAATTTAGTGCGTATTGTAAATTTCCTAAGTAGTAGGCATGATTTATGGTTCCAACGGAATACACGAGTTCATTTTCACATAAGCAACCCACAAAGCCACGTTACTTTCAACTTAATTTAAATTATAACTTCATACCACTTTTAGTTTTGACGCTTTTTGGTTGATGTGTGCACCTGACGGTATCCATTTGATTTCGTTTATCGAAAACTTTCATTAAAAAGCTTATTCTGTTCTGTTTGAAGAAGCAAGGCTATATTAATGTACTCTAATGTTGACATTGTGATCACAATTTGATTGTATTTCGTTAGAACTTCGTGTCCTGTAAAAATAATGCGTGTCCACATAGAGCAAGATCAAGCAAAACTTACGATTCACGGTGGCTTAGATTAGCTGTATTCTTACGGACCAGATCCGCGATGATGTTTAATCAGAGCGAAAATACTGTCTAGAAGATGAATTTAATTTTACATTGTATACAATATTTCGTTTATATAAAAAGAAAATATGCAATCACATACTGTCATAAAAGCTTATCGCACAAACAAATACAAGCACTCGGACACATATATATGCACACACATCTAATGTTGTGTAAATAATAATGGACTCTTTAGACTATACGATACGTTTGTACGGCCATTAGATCAATGGTATGCGCTCTATTGTTGCTAGTGGTCCTGACTATTTTAAATTTTAATCAGAATGCGACTGAATCTAAAGCAGATTTAATTAATTTAATTTTTCATTCAAATCGATACTCTCTACTGTCGTTATGCATATGCCTGTTGTTGGTAAAACAATACATATTTCGTAAGATAGCACAAGCTATATATCTACTAGGCTGGTTTTGGTCTTGTTACGCGGTTGTAACTAATAAAAAGCATTGTCGCGGCCAGAACTTGATCCCTGGAGAAGTTAGTCAACAGTAAACTAACTCATGTACAACGCCACAGAAGCCGCTAAAAGCATGGTAACTTCACTTTATATATATATATATATATATATATATATATATATATATATATATATATATATAGTTATCACAACCATAAAGAAATGACAGGATTGTTTCTTAGAGATTTTCAATACATTTAATGAAAGCTTCTAAAATACCTTCTTAATACCATAGTCCAACTTGCGTTTTGCACTAAAGGTGATTTTTTGCAATATAAGAGAAGAAGCGAAGAAAATTTCTGAAAATTGTAATATTATCAGTTATTATAGACAGATTATATTCGCTTAAACTTTGGGCGGCAGATTATCTAAGAGCAGGATGACTCTAAATACAAAGCATCTATTCCTACTTTGAATTGGCGAATCGTCGTTCTTTTAAAGTACCCTGGTTATTATGAAAGAAATAAATAACACATCAGCTAGCAAGCAGGATAAAATGGTCGCCTTATTTGCTTATTCTTGCAGAATGAATAAGCGAAATCAAATTACTTCCGATGGCCTGTATTGAGGACTAATATATTTAAAGGCTCTTTATGTAAACATTGTCAAGGATCAATATCGTCGCGTACTCGCTTGAAAATACAATAAAACGAAGTTAACTTCAAACTTTCAATCAGAGGCCATTTAAAAATCGATTAACGTTTGTTTGGACAGTAAAATGTATTGCAGGGATGAGAAGGAATAAAAAGACTCGCGACGCTACTCCTTTTATACTGAAGCATTGCACACACCATAATACGCACAGGAGAATTCCAACAGCATTTGCTGGTATTCATGTATCACTTTAGCCTAAAATAAGTTCATTTTGAACTCTTTTATCTAGGGCTCGTGCCAAGGATGTTAGTCAGTATTTAATTTTTGATTAAATGGAAGAGCGAGGTATAAACTTTGTGTTTTTTTCAGGAGACCATAATTGTTTTGAGCATCCCTTAACGTCTCTGTTTCGGGCCTGGCTCACAGGAATTATCTAGACAAGTATAGTTCCGCCTATTTGTTAATAAACGTTGCATCCAAAGCCTTACTTAACTAAATAGCTATAAACCCTCTTTTGGTTTATGCTAGTTTCCGCTTAAACAACCTGTTTCTTCGGATCGTAAAAGTGTACGCGCTGACTGTCAACTACTCTACTAACGGAAGGAAAGATTTATTTGAAAAAATACCAGATTTGGCTTTTGGTCAGATGTGTTCAGAAATCATAATGCCAGCCAGTAATTTAGCACGAAATTAAGTCAAGACTGCAGAGAAAACGGAACTGTCGGAGGATGCATCCTTTCAGAAGATAGCTGTGGCAAAGGAATCAGGTATTCCAATCTAGACCCAAGGCTTAATGTGGTCGTGGTAATCTTAGTTTCCCAGCGTTACCAAGCATAGCGATGAAATCTAAGCAGATTGGACGTAAATATGTCATTTTACTCAGATCGACCGCATTCAGACAAGCAGATGATAGTTTTCTTTTGCTGAGGACGCGAGAGCGTACTAAAAATGCTCTGATAGTTAAATCTTCGAATCTAAAAATTCCTATGAACGCAAGAATCCGATTTAAATTCTACTAATTTTTGACGCGCGTAATACATTCGCATATTTGTGCACCGAAAATAAATACAATTTTGCGACATACTCCCAGACAAACTTACGCTTGCGCTTAGCAACTTGCTACTACAACCGACAGAATACAAGAATCATGCAGAATACATTAAAGGAAATGTTTCAACAAGCTTCATCTGGTCATCCCATGATTAGACCTGTGAGCGTGTTTGCTATCTCTATTAACAACAACGCTTTTCAAAATGCGGCATTTTGGCGAGACCGAGCGATCGCTCTTTTTCTGATTTGATTATTTGAGAGCCACACGGCAGTTGACGAACACCAATGTTTTAGTGTTGCTAATGATTTGAAATCAGCGACAAAACGTAACAATCTATTGGAATTGGACGCTTAAAATAGACCTAGTAGAAGTAGTTTATATTCCAATGAATAACGTACACGAGTAATTTATGAGGCGCAGTTCGTTATCCATTTCCAAAAAATACTCAATCCATGTTATAATGCAGGCGGTATGGTTAGCGGTGCAGAGATCTGTATAAATGTTTACGACATAAACGTCACAGTTTCTAACTTCGATGGAGTGTCAGAGACTTGCTGTCTTATGAGACCGCAATGCCGCATTAGACGATGGACTTCATTCTTAAATCCGGACAAGTCTTTGGCCATGAGTGTCCTAAGTGGACTGACTTTATGCACATCGCCACATTCTGGAGTTACGCCACCAGTTTAAGTGATACATCAATATATTTTCTAGACTACTAATACTACGAAATTCTGTGCTGCGCAATATGTTACAGTGAACCATGCTAAAATAGTCGGATACCTTGAAAACTGTTATAATTACCTGATCTGCGTTTTGACTAACGCAGCTTTCATTGTTCCAGTAATTTTCTTTTTCCATAATATTTCGATCTTCATTAATGAAGATCTTCATCAGATGCATTTCACGAAACAAATGAAGCAAGCGCGTTATTTCCTCTATTCATAATATTTATATACCCCAGACTGACCTTTCATTGGTTATACGTTTGTCACTTGTGTGTGTGTGCATTTTCATAACTGTTGTTTTCATCTAACTAATTTAGACCAGAGTGGCTAAATAATAATTTATCAATTGCATGCAATAACTATTCGTTTTTATTAAACACACTCAATGTAAATGACGTAACTGAGATGGGGAGACCCATAATTCAGAAACACTCGTCATAAAACATGCCATGAGTGATAAAACCAGAAGTCCGAACGACTAATGCACATGTTAAATTACAATTCAAACCACTAGGTTGTACTCAATATAGAGAAGTTAATAACAGTTAATGGCGCACGCC